>APFE031263589.1:179696-253305 GCA_000404065.3 Pinus taeda | reverse complement strand
GGGCAGAAAGGCTTCCTGAAGCCTTATGGGCCTATAGAACTACATGGAGGAACACAACAGGACATTCTCCCTATGAACTTGTTTATGGGAAAGAAGTCTTGCTCCCCATTGAGTTCCAAATCAAGACCTTCAAGATGGCAATTCAGCTGGGGATGAGTCTATCAGAAGCCCAAAAGCACAGAATGGAGCAGATACATGAGCTAGATGAAATAAGACAAGATGCAATTTTAAGGACCGATCTAGTTCAGCACCAAAGAACTAAGTGGCATGACCGGTATATCAAAGAAAAGAAGTTTCAAAAGGGAGATTGGGCATTACTGTTTGACTCAAAATTCAAAGACTTCAAAGGAAAATTTCAAACTCATTGGCTTGGGCCATATGAGATTGATGAAGTCTTTAACAATGGAGCAGTTCGAATCAATACTATTGATGAGTCTCAAACTCCTCTCATTGTGAATGGCCACCGATTGAAAGTTTATCATAAGCCACTCTCAAGGATTTGTCAAATATTTCAAGAAAATTCTGCAATGAGGCTAGTGGAGAAGAATCCTTCTCCTCCATCAGCCTAATCTTTGTTTCTTTCTGAATTGAAAAAAAAAAGAAGGAAAAAAGAAAAAAGAGAAAAAAAAATGTGTATAAGCCTGAAAACCAATCTCAGATTGGCAGTCTTATATAGAAAATGTGGGGTGAAAATCAGGGACACCTGACACTCCATATTTTCCAAAAAAAAATCTCTCTCTTTCCATCATCACTCCATCTTCATTCCATTTCGCTTCACTCCATATTTTTCATTCCATTTCATTTTTCACTTCATTCCATCCACTCCATTTCATATCAGCAATAAAAATCCCTTTTAGGATTATTTCCATTCAGTTAGTCTTTTCCTAATTAACTTTGTACAGTTAAAAAGGGAGATGTCTTAGTTTCCGCAGCTGGAAACTGTTTCCACAGCTCGCACCAGTTTCCGCAGCTAGAAATGACTCTGTCTCTACAGCTAACAGCACTCTGTTTCTAAAGGAAAATCTCAGTCAAAGGTTCACATTATCATCACCAAGGGCAGCAAGGATATGAGGCACCTGCAAGATCAGATAGCAATAATGGATCAGCAACCTTAATCAACAAATGGCAAACTCATGAAGGTATGATCAAAATATTTTCCAAACAACAATTTAATGTCATTTTATGTATAATTATTAAATCGTGGAAGAGCCACTAAATGCAATGATTTGGCAAAGATCATCACACTTCTCCTCCCCGATAATCCTTCATCCACCTCATACCCTTCTAACGGTCCTATGATCACCATTTATTTAAACTCGAAATGGGACTGCTGTTTCATTTATTGGCCGTACAAGGAAGTGACCTATTACACTACGTCTCTTCACTCCATGATTTCCGCAGCCAATAATGATACGTGTGCGAAGCCACTTGGCTCTAAAGGATTCGACCATTATGCCATACCCTTATCACTCCACTTCCGCATGCATTTGAATTCATTCTCATGTTTTACACCCTCATACGCACACCATTTTCACTCCCATTTCCGTTGTAAACTCCACATCTCTGTTTCAAAGCCCACCTACAGTCTGTAAAACACTTTACATTGCGGTTATTCCACTTACAGCCGTAATTCATCCATTTTTCCGTTAAGCATCCCCCCTGAGCAGTCATATACAGTTAAAATTTCAGCCGAAGAGTGAAAGTCGAAGATGGGAAAGCTGCTTAGAGCTGAACCCGAAGGTCCAAAATATTTAGAAGGATATCCTCAAACAAAGGAGGCACTGAAAAAAGAAAAATGGTTAAAGTTCATTGAAAAATTCAGAGGATATGACAAAGAGGTAACGAAGGCATTTGCTCAGTCCTTCAATGGAAATACCATGGAAGTAGGGGACCTGAAGTTTACAATAACAGAGAATACAATAGCCACAACAACCAGTCTACCTCAGGTGGGAGATAGATGGTTCAAGAATAGAGGGGTGGAAGATCAAGCATGGAAGGATATGCTCAAAAACCCAAGTATGGATACTTCAATATTTACTAAAGGGATTCCCGTGCATATAATCAAAGAAGAATGGACTGCTTTGCTATTGCTTGTTCAAAAGTTTATTACATGTGAGGGCCGCTTTGGTACCATGTATATGTACCATGCAAGGATTATGATGAATTTTATGGAAGTCCATGCCATTAATCTACCCTACCTTTTGCTAAGAAGTCTAAAGAAAATGAGTTCCACTGTCCAAAAGAATGTAGGCCACATTGAACCCCATTTATATCATCACGGCCTCATTAGAATCCTCATAGAAGAACAATTGAAAAATCACAAGGATACATGGGAAAAGTTTTTGATCAGGAATCATTTTCAAGAAGTGACTGAAGCTTCCGCTAGTAGTCCTCCTAAAATCCCAAAAGGAAGTAGGAGAACGAAAAAGGATGTTGCTGTCTAGGACCCACCTATTGTGCAAACTCAAGAAACTACCCAGGAAGAAGAGAAAGAGAAAAAGAATAAAGGGAAGGCAATTGCTCATGAACTGTCACCATCACCTAAACCTTCAGTGGAAGAAGACTCCCAAACCTTGGCTGATAGATTAGCACAACTTCAAGCCACTGCCCTCTTAAAGAGAAAACAGAAAAAGAAACAGAGTGCCCAGCAAAAGAGCACTAATGTACAAGTGAGAAGAAGAAGTAGGCTGAAGGGAAAAATGAGTGTGACTAAAGGAAAACAGTCACATTTCATTGATTTGGGAGAAACTACACCTGAAAATACTCCAGCTCAGCTTGGCCTTGAGTCCACTCCTCCACGTGAGGAGAGTCCCTTTCAAACAGAACCTCAAACAAAAATTAATTTTGAACATAGCACAAGAAGGACACCTGAGATTGACCCTAACCAGCAGGAGTTATATGATTATTTGGAGGCCTTGGAGCAATCAGTTGCTGGTCCAAGCACTATAGTGCCTCTTGATGAACATGTCAAATCTTTAAAACAGGAGGTGTTTGAACTGGAAGTCCTGAACCGGCATATCAAACAAGAAAATGAAGCATTGAAAGAACGAAGCAAAGTGGACAAAATGGTCCATGACAATACAATGCTTCACTTGGGACTTTGGCAGAAAAAGAACAGAAAATTGAAAGGGAAATGTAAGAAACTCAGCAGGGCATTAATCAATTTGAGGTTCAGATGTCTAGTCAAGAAACTGAGAGCAATTCTGGCAACAAGGAGAAAGAGAAGAAGGCTAGATGTTTTGGCAGAAGCATCTGAGCACATGGATTAAGAGCAATGATAAAGTTTTGGTTGCATGAGGACATGCAACACCTTCACAGTGGGGGTATGTTGAGCCTCAAACTTACACTTCTTTGCACATCCTCCTAGCCTCTTTTTCCTATTCATTTCCCTATTTTGCCACTCATTCCCTCCATCAATTTGCTCAAATCGTTGTATTATAGGACTTTTTACATGGTTTTCTAATTATGTTAATTATTGTGTTTGGTTTAGAATTTTGGTTCAAGGTGTTGCGTTTCAACAACTCATGCAGGGTTTACACAGGGTTTTCCGTAGCTGATCCCGGTTTCCGCAGCCAACCCCGCATTCCGCATATGTTTTATTAAACACTATGTTCCAGGTGTCCTCCAGGAAGAAGAGCCACATGGGCAAGTTCGTGGAATCAAGGACATGGTGTGTGTCCCTCCAGATCATCCAAACTAGTCATCCAAGCCCGTGGTCAACGAGGAGGCAACTTCGGTCAAACAGAGGTCATTGGCGGTGGCACAGCTCTGCGTGTTCTGTTTTAGAGCGCGTGGGGAATAGGTGGCATCGTGCTCAGTTATGAAAGTAGTGGGAGACACAATCCAACAACGGATTGAATGCCCACGATGACCATTGCCTAGATCTGAGGACATAGCAGGACTACGTGTTTCAATTTAGTTGTTCGAATCACTTAAATTTCATTAAGCTAGTTTACCTTCTGCAATTATAAATAAGTGTCTTTGAACGCTGGATAAGTTAGTTTTTAGTTGTTAGCTGCTATTTTTATACCTTTGAACTGCCACTGTATTTTATTATTTTATGCGCAATACATGAGAAGACTGTTATTCCATTTACGCGTGTGATTGATTTTTGAAAAGGCTGGAGTAGGCAGAGGGCCCCTGTTTACTAAGGCCTATATAGTAGTTTAGTTTCTCGCATTTCGTTTTCTTATTTCATGTATATACTGCCTTTAATTGTTGTGTTTTAGATAGCTGTACATACATTTCCATTTCTGCTTGTTTACATTTCTGCTCTTTTTCATGATTGATCAGTGTGTTATGCAGGTTTCTTAGGCATGCCTGGGACAGTTTTATGCTTTTCTTTTGCACAACTAGTGACATGTGTTGATCATCTTGTCTATGTTACTGACCTTCTTTGTTTTGCAGCCTTTATTTCATCATTATCATTTAGTTAATTTGCATATTTGCTTTTTGTTTGTAGATATCAAGTTGTTTATCTATTGATGGTCTCTTCTTTATAACTTAATATCTTTATTGAGGACCAAAACATCACTTAATTCAGCTTGGTTTAGTTGTTCAGAGACTCAGAATTGCTTGACTTGTTTTTAATGGTTTATCACATGATACATTCAGTTAAAAGGAAAGAAGTTAAGAAGAAGTTAAAGTATTTGTGACTAGTCTTTCTTTTAGATAGATTTACTTTAGTTTCAACATTGCTTAGTTGTTTTTTGACATAGATTTCATTTACATTTCCTTGCAGAAACAGAGGCATTGGGCTAATGTCATTAGTCTTTTATTTAATGCCTTTACTTTCCTTTAAGCATTGATTTCATTTCAAGCTTTCTTGTAGAGTACTTTTAAGTTGTAAAAAGCACATTACAATCACACACACTTCACTCACCTGATTTTGAGTTTTAAGAAGCACATCACAATCTCACACACTTCACTCACTTTATTTTGTCACACCACATTAGGAGAGATATAATTAAAAACAACCCTAAAAAGTTAAAAACGAAAAAAGCTCAAGAAATAGTTGCCTAAGTACATACAGTACACCTCACTTCATCAACTTACGAGCCCCGGGTTGACATTTAAAAGTTGCAATTTAGACATCACTAAATTGACCAAACATCTTGTTGGAAAGCCCTGCCTATCTAATTTCAAACCCAAGTGGAACTTTGCCATTTGGTGTCCATTTGCCCCTCCAAAAATTCAATCTCCCAAGACTGCTTCCTGTGTGTCAAAACAGGGGCAGAGAGGTCCCTTTTTGAGTGTTTTTGACCTCTTGAGGACTCAAAACTTGCCAAAATTTCTTGGCCATGCACCAAAAATGATGATTGTTCATGCCAAATCTAGAAATATAAAGTTTTTGCATTTTGGAGCCCTCTAGAAAAAGTGAGCGCCACGTGGCGCGACGCATAGGGAGGAAAAACCTGTTTTTCAGTGCAAAAATTTTCAAAAATGCAAAAATTGCTCCAAATTTATTGAAATTTGGGCTGTGCCTTCTCTATCAAGTGTAATGCTGGGCTAAAGAAGCTTTGGCCAATATCTAAAGACGATCATGCTCCTTTTGGCTCTTTTGCTTCTTTATTGCCTTCTTCAATTTCGCTTTTAAACTCCTTATTCGTGCCTTGGAACTCATATTTCGCGCCCTATAATGGAAAGTCATGTGTGTCAACAATGCTTTGTCCCTATCAGCCTTTTCCAGCAATCTCTCCAGGCGGATGTTGATTCTTTCGAGCCAAGACTCTCGATCATCATTAATCTCTTGCTCCAATGTAGTGAACTCAATCCTTCTCCTTTGGGCAGCTTGGCGATTCTCGCGGATGTTTTGTAACTCCATGATTGCTTGCTGATCTTCAAGCTACTTGTTCCTATACTCCAAGTATTTCATAATCCACTTAGCCCTCTCCAAGTCGAGGGACAAGGCTATGATCTCTGTCTACTGCTCCTGGATGATCTCTCTAAGATGTGCATTTTGCGAGCCGATGTCTGTAACATCATCCTGAATGAGAATGAAGTCAGTATCTCGCTCACTTGAAGGCCCCTTGTCCTACATTGGCCTCTTGTCTCAGTCCTATACCTATGGTGCTGATGTCGGAAGCGAGGCCCCTTCCACCCCAGGTGGAGATAGCACTCGCTTTGCAGCTGCAAATAATTGCCTCGTGCCCTTCTGATAAGTAATAAAAACTGGGATAGTAGCAGTGTGTGGATCATGGCCTTCATGCTGATGAGAAGGCCCACCTGTCTCATTCCCAGCCTCTGGAGGTCCCTGTGAAGCTCTGAAAAAGTCACGAGAGATGAAATCATCCCAAGTGATGCCCTGTAAACCAAGATGATGAACCACCAAAATCTTGATGAGAGCAAAATGGCAAATATTGTTGAACTGCTACTGAGGGGTCTTATGCTTCACGAGGATGGTCATCCTTTCTATGTTTCGGCATATGAAATATGGGATGTTCATCATCCGTACCCGGGTGAAGTGCATGAGCAACCTGATATGATAGGCATATAATAAGGAGAAACAGCCTTCACAACTGAGCTACTTCATGATTAATTTCATTAGTGGAGCATACTCATCTTTGAGATATCAGAAAGGGAACACTCCCTTGAGCCGCCTCAAGAAACTGGGTTTAATATATGGCTCATAATGTTGCCGGTCAATCTTCTGCCTCTTGTTCGATGGCTCTCCAATGTTAGGTATGTCATTTGCTCTTGAGATAGAATCTGGTATAAGTGTGAAAGTGACATCAGCCAAAGTAACTCGATCACCATGTAAATACAGTACAAATAAGCGAGCCAACTCATGATGGACTTGAACAGTAGCAACCTTCTCACAAAATTCATAACATGACTGAAACTGGAAACAAGAGACGGCAAGGGGGCAGGCCTGCAATTATGCAAGGGTGGTCGGTTCTTCTCTAACATGTTTGCTACCTTTATGAGGCCTCCAGGGTGCATGTCCCTCCATGGGTGAGTCACTTTGGGTCTCCACTTCATAATCGGATGAATGATCGGATGACATAACTGCTGCTATACAAACTGCCTTGGAGATAAAGATGCTGGTGAATGAAACTATATTGGACTGTTCTTTGTGATGTGGTTGAACTTTGCCACCAAGGGGCAAAAGTGAAACAAGGGACTGTTAGGATAGAGGAAACAAATATGAGGGATTAGGGACTATTGGGATAGATTTAATTAGGGAAATATGGAAGGATTTTTGATTTTATGTATAGGATTAGGGTTTACGGGTTTGAATTTTAAAACTTGGGAATAGGGATTTAGGATAACGATTTAGTAACTTTTTTTTTTTTGGGGGGGGGGGGGGAATGAAATCAGGGCAAAAAATGGAATAAGGGGGAAAGAGAATGATGGAAGGAGTAAAAACTTAGTGACAAACATGTGTTGAAACCCTAGGCAGACATTTTTATATGAAGCTTTGACATGATAGGGTTTAGACCAACACCATTCCTCGAACACCATATCATAGCACAAACTTGGATAAAATGCAATGATGGAGACTCTACCTGGCAAATCCGGGCGAATTATTGGCAATTCGGAAGAATTTTGAGTGATTTCGAGCCTTTAACTGTATGCACCGTGCCACATACCCAATGCGCCGCGCCTTCCCAGTGCGTCGCACCCATGTAAAATTACACTGCCCGTTTTCTCCCAGTGCGTCGCGCCTCCCTAGTGCGCCACGCCACCTGCTCTATGCGCCGCGTTGACCAAGTTGCTTCCAATTTCACCCAATTTCACAAAACTTGCTTTGAATTGCTTCCTCTTGGTTGCTGGCATGCAAATGACATTGATCCTCATGGAAATATCTTTATAAAGACATGGATTTGATTTTTGTTTCTCCAAAACCGATCTTTGTAATGTTTGGCATTGGCACTTTTTCACATTTTAATACAACTCTGGTTTTCAAATTTTCTTTTTGATTTTTTGACTGAAATGATGAAATTCCTGGCAGTTTTTTGCAGGGATAGCTGACATGGAATTTGGCAAAGGAGACCAGGGCTGCGCTTGAAGAATTCAAGAACTAATTTTTTTTTGTAAATTATTACAAAAAACGAAATGTCGAATTTTCTTCAAAACAGAGTTTTGAAGAAAAGTCATAATCCATCCATATGACGATGAAAATATTTGAAATGAAAACTTATTAAGAACCTCCCTCTAGCCTGCTGGCATTCTTGGACATTTTGAAGAAACAAATTGTGAAACCCTAGACCTAATGGCTGAAATGACTCTTGTTGATCCAAAGACGAAAACAGGGCTGTAAGTGACTCTAAAACTTGATTTTGATGAACAGACCTGAGTCAGCAGTGCAAGGCATCAGGGGTAATGAATAACAAGACCCTTCCGTCAGATTATGGCATGCCCCTAGCAGAATGCAACTGAGTTAATCGAGCGAGACACCTAAAAACGAAATGCAATAAGAGAAATGATCTCTGATGGAGGGAAGTAAAGACTGACTCTAACATTGGCTCTAATGGGGATGGTAGCTCCTTGGAGGTGCCAAGAACGACAGATCTCTGGGAGAGATAGATAGTGCCTTCGTCCATTGGGCTATGGAGTCCATTATTTTGACAATTCAACACAAGACTCTTGACTTATTATTGACTGAAACTTGACTCAAACCGACTCAATTATGAAACCAAAATGACTGAGAAACTAACTCGACAAACTGAACCCAAAACTGAAATATTTCTTCAGAATTATAGCCTTCACTTCGGGCCCCAGACTAAAGAAAAGATCACAGCACATACTTGCAATGAAACTGAAACAAAATGGTATATACAGTGACAATGGAAACAACAGAAACAATTCAGAAATGATACCGCTTGAGTAGCCGACCATTGACTGGCCCTCCGGGACATTCTTCCCCGTTCATCTCCTTTAGAAGAAAAGCATTCTGACCATGATATGCAACGATTTTGAAGGGACCTTTCCAAATACTTTTGAGCTTACTGTGCTTACCCTTTTCCTCATTCCTTGCATCGCATTTCAGCACCACTTCCTCCAATTGGAATTTTTCTGCCTTCGCTTTTCTGTCATAGATCTTCTTAATCTTCTCCTACAACTTGGATGTGTTTTGGAAAACCTCTTCTCTTGTCTGCTGCAAATGGACCATTTGATTTAGTCTTCGCTGCATAGGATCTTCCTCACTGCTGGCCTCTTGAAGAAGTTTGACGATCGGAGCTGCTAGAGAGGTAGGAAACACTGTATCAAATCCATAAACAAGCTCAAAGGGGGACATACCAATGGATTTCTTTTGGCTGACCTGATTTGCCCAAAGTGCATTGACCAACTTCTTATGCCAACTCTTCTTGTTAATTTCTAGCAACTTTTTAATGATGTTGACTAAAGATTTGTTAGAAGATTCTACCAACCCATTGCCTTGCGGATGATAAGCAATTGAGTGAACCAAAATGATTTTATACTTGTTACAAAACAAAATCATATTCTTTGATTTGAAATCTACTGTGTTATCAGTGATTAACTTATTCGGGCAACCAAAACGAGACAAGATATTATTCTCAAGGAATGAAATAATTACCGCCTCTGTAGCTTGTCTGGTAGGAATTGCTTCGATCCATTTCGTGAAATAATCTGTTGCCGTGAGAATCCATCGATGCTGACCGAAAGAAGTAGGATGAATTTCACCAATGAAATCCAACCCCCACTACTGAAAAGGGGCACTCACCTCAATGGGCTTAAGCGGCAAAGGCTGTAATTTCTGCCTTCCTTCAAAAATATGACATTTATGACAGCTTTTGACAACCTTATATATGTCAGCAAACAATTTCAGCCAATAGTATCCCGCTCTTAGAATTTTATTTGCCGTTGTTTTCCAAAAAAGGTGACCGCCACAATCTCCTTTGTGGAAATCCTCCATGACCTGGTTTGCTTCTTCTTCCACCAAACAATTCAACAAAACACCACTGGGATATTTCCAATAAAGTGCAGAATTTGGAATGAAAAACTTAGCAGCCTTTAATTTGAGAGTTCAACTTTTGTTTCTAGGCATGCCCGGTGGTGATGACAAATTTTGCAGTACATATATGATATCTGAATACCACGGGGAAAGAACAAACATTTTGGATACCTGAATTGACAAACCTTCCTCATTTTCATCGGACATAGCAGAGATCAGATTTATGTCTAAGGCGTGCAAGTTTGATTGAGCCATTAACTTTGCCAATCCCTGCCCTTTAACAAGCTTGGTGGGCTTTATCTCCACATCGTACTCCAACAAAGCTGCAATCCACTTGCCTCGTCTTCCTTCCAGATTTGTCTGCACTAAAACATCCTTGACAGCAGCATTAGGAACATAAGCTAAAGTATGAGATGCAGATTATATACCCAAAAATCTTTCAATGCTTTTACAAGTGCAAGGGCTTGCTTTTCAATGATGTTATACTTCAAGGCAGCATCTCTTATAGTTCGGCTGAAGAAAGCAATTGGTCTTTCATACTCATCTCTTTTCTACATTAATATAGCTGCCATTGTGTGCTCCGAAGAAAAAAAAAACAATATAAAATCCTAAGTGTAGTCCGGGCTAGTTAGAACCGGAGCTGAAGAAAGGGCCAATTTGACTAAATTGAAAGATTTTACCGCCTCTTCCATCCACTTCACTTGGATGTCCTTCTTAACCATGTTTGTAATCTCCCTTAGGTGTTCAACAAGATTAGGAACAAAGCGGCGTAAAAAAATCATCTTACCATTAAAAGATTGAATCTCCTTCTTGTTCCGGGGAAAGTCAATTTCCTGAATTGCTTCCACACGTGTTGGATCAATACGAATGCCATCTTTTGAGATAATGTGCCCAAGTAGTTTGCCCTCATCCATTGCAAACAAACTCTTCTTAGGATTCAACAACACACCATATTTTCTGCACTTTTGAAAGACAATTTTTAAGTGATACATATGTTCTTCATCTGATTTGGAAAACACAGTCAGATCATCAAGGTACACAACCAAAAAGACATCCTTCTCATTTGCGAAAGCCAAGTCCATTTCCCGCTGAAATGTGGCCTCCGTGTTCTTCAAACCGAAAGGCATTTTAGTATAATGAAAAGTCCCGCACGGAGTGGTGAACGCTGTTTTGTCCCGGTCATCTTCATGGACCAAAATTTGGTTATATCTAGAATAACCATCGAGTAGTGACATTCGAGATGCTCCAACTACTCGCTGAAGTATATGATCCATTTTGGGAAATGGATAATTATCCTTCAATGAAACTTTATTGAGATTCCTAAAATAAATGCACAAGCGAATCTCACCTGTCTTTTTTCGTACGAGCACAAAATTAGAGATCCAGTTAGAAAATCTGATGGGAACAATGATTTCTGATTTGTACAACCTGTTTATCTCCTTCTCAATTGATGGCAACAGTTTTGGGTTTAGCCTTCTCAACTTCTCTCTGAAAGGTTTCTGATGAGGCTTAATGGGAATAGTGTGCTGAATTATATTGGTATCATATGTCTTCAAGTTAGAATAATCCCAAGAAAACACATCAGCAAAAGATGACAACAAACTGATATATTTGGCTTTTACCTTTTGTGGCAATGCTTTGGACAATTTTACCATTTTTGGATTTGCAGCTGTTTCGATGTTGACCTCTTTAACACCGTTTTCTGTTGGTTGCAATGTTGGTTTGCAGGCCATGTCATATTGATCAAAGATTTCTTCTAAAGGTATCAAGCCTTTAGGAATAATGTTATCCTTTAACTGCAACACTTCCATTTGATTGATCTGCACATCATCTTTACCATCATCATGTTCTACATCAATTGAGCTATCTTTGAACTTACCTTCGTTTTGTAGAAAATCATCAATCTCCTCATCATCTTGGAAAACTTGCCATATCTATGATTATCTGAGACAATTGGACGATGCTTGACATAGATTTCAAATTTATTATTGGAGTTCATAGGAATCTTCAAATTACTTGCTGCCTTAGCAAGTGCATCTATAATGCCATTTTGAATACAAGGCACACACGTCAAGGTATAATCTGAAAACAATTTCAGGATGTCTAGGACTGCGTTTTGGCAAGCCCACATCCGAGGGTGCTTAGCTTGATATTCGCCTTTAACTTGCTTAATCACCAATTCGGATTTGCCATATACTGCAATCTTCTTGGCATTCAGCTTTCTTAGATTTTTTAGGCCAGCAATCAAAGCTTCGTACTTAGCTTCATTATTCGAACAATCAAAAGCTAGCTTGTAAGAACATACCCGCACATTACTAGGCACTTTGTTTAGAGTAGACAAAGGACTGCGTATCGAAATACCGATTCCAGCACCATCATTTCCCACTGCCCCATCAAAATCCATGGTCCACAGGCCCTCTTCATCTTCTTCTAAGTGCTGAAATTTTGCTGGCTCTGTTTTTCCTGCTTGCTGTCCATTATCCTCAACTGATTTCTCAATGGTGTTTCACTGTTCCTGTCCTTCTTTCCTTAGAACTTCTTTGAAATTCTCTGTTATTTCTGGAATACTTTCTGCTTCTACTAATTGACTATCTATATCATTGAAACTATCTGAATACAAAACAAAATACTCTAGATCTGTATGTACATAATTAATCGGATGATTGATCGGTTTCTCCTTGCTTGTGATCATGTATTTCATTTTTTGTTCTTGGTACAATTTTCTCATTTGGCCAAACACAGGAATCGCTGAATAGGAGAAATCTAGTTGTAATGTCCCTTTCAATTTTTCTCCCCAAGACCTGGAAAGAAGCATACCAGATCTGGGAGGAATGTCTGCCACAACAACATCCATCAAAACATTCTTCGTGGGGATTTGATCCAAACTTATGACCAAGTCTTTGATAAGCCCAATACATCTCACTCTGCTAGAATCAAATGAAAAGAGATCGTGGTATCTCCGTGTGATTTCCAAACCCAACTTCTCCATGATAGCCTTCGGCATAAGATTGTGGGAAGCACCAGAATCAAACATGGCATTATGCAACACAAACTCATGCAATCTTAAATTGATATAAAAAGGCGACACATCACCGTCTGGAGACTCACCATTCAATGCCGGTCCAAACATCAGTTCAGGTTGATCATCTTCCACACTCACCATATCAAACATTGGGTCAAAATTTAAAACTTTAGAGACTTGACCTCTATAGTCGGTGTTCCTCATCAGTTCGGTCAAGGGAATGGAAACCTTCAATTTAGAAATTTCATTTTCTAAATTAAAAGTTGAGATCTTTTCTACCTCTTTGGCTGGAACATTTTTTCTTTTAGCTTCATCCTTTGGTACAAATGGCTGATTTGATTTTTCTGTTGATGGTGATTTGTTGATATTAGGATCAACTACCTCTTTCCCTTTCCTTTGTGCATTAGGTGACTCATTCTTGGATGTTGGAACTTCCTTTCTCTTTTGGATTGGATTGATGGGAAAATTTCTGTTTCTAAGTGAATATTGACACTGTTGGGTAGACAAAGCATTCATATAAGCTCTCTAATACTCATTTGTCTCTTCTTCAAGAGCTGTGTCATTCGCCAAGATAAAATCCTCATCCTTTTGAACAACTGAATTTTCTACATACTCATCATCTTCAGTGATAAAGGTGGGCATATCATCAGGAGTAAAGAAGTGATTTTCTTCTCCTATTACATTGTCTTCATCATCAGATTCGGGACCAACAAAATTCTACTAAAGAGGTGTCTTTACTTGCTGTTGTTGTGGTGCCGGTTCTTGTGCTCGCTGTTCACGTTGTTTGATCCTGAATTGTGGCTGCTTCTGGCCACGAAAATTGGGATTCCGAATTTGCAGTTTAGGCTTATCAAGTGTTAACCTTTCAACCATCTTTTCTACCTTGTGGAGTACTTGGTCTGATGTAGAAGCTTCTTCCTTTATTGAAACTTTCTTCTCGGCTTTCAATCTAGCTCTCTTGTCATTCAAATTTGCCTCAACACTAACAACAATTTTCTGCATCTCTTCTAAGATAGCCGGATCTCTCTTTCACAATTGATATGCCATGTCAGGATCAAAACGATCTGGGAACTTAAGCAAAGCTAACTTTCTAGATGGCCTTAAATCATCAGGAATTACATTATAAACCACATTGAATCTAATACAGTAGTCTTGCATGGACTCACCGACATTCCGCTTGATCTTGGTATATTTAGAAGTGATTTGAAGAGGATCTTTCTTAACCTCCTAGCGATCCAAAAACTGTCTTTGAAGCTCATCTAATGTGGGAATACTTCTGATTGCCAAAGCTCTGAACCATTTTCTTACCTCACCGCTGAAAGTTTGCACAAAGAATCTCATTGTTACATTTTCTTCATCAATTTCATACCGCTCAAAGAAATCTGACATTCTGTACACATGCTGTTAAGCCGGACCACTTCGAGGAGTGCCATGAAATAATGGAATCTTACTCTGATAATCTACGGGCATGTCATCCAAAACTTGAGGCAACGCAAGAGGAGCAAAACGAGAAGCCATCGCTCTTGGTGGATTTGCAATCGGCCTTGGAGATGTTGGGGGAGTAGGTGCAGCTGATGTGTGAGGTTTATGAGGAGGGGTGTGCGGAGGAGACGTGATTTTGGATGTAGAAGAAGTAGATGGAGGTGAATTTACTGTAGAATTTTGATATGTGACAATAGGCTGCATAGGGATAGTGGGAATGAAGGGCGGTTCGGTGGGACTCTTTGAGTTGAATTTCGTGACGGAAGATCCAAGGGTGGCCGATGCAGCTTCTAGGAAATCAACGATATTTGAAGCCTCAATTTCTATCTAGAGTTATCTTAAAATAAAATTCTCAATGGACTTGTTGGATTTTTCAATTTCAAGGGCTGCAGCAAAGTCCGGATTCGGGACTGTGGAACTAACAACACTTTCGGATTTGGTTTCAAACAATGATAACTTAAAACGTGCATCAAAATCAAGCTCTTCAAAATACTTAAAAATTGCAGGACATGAGCGGGATTTGAACACGGGAGTCTTAGAACTCTCTTGACGAAGAAATCTTGGAATCAAATTGGGATTTTCGTAGACAGGGGGAGGATTTGGATCTCGATTAGTTCTGGTATATCTCTTTGAAGCCAGTGTGCTTTGTCAAACGATCAAATGGACATAAAAAAATTTCTTAGCCTATCAAATCCTAAGCTTATCATCCATAACTTAGAATCATCACATACACCAGGGTGTTTGTAGGTTAGATTTTCTGTTAATGAGACTAGACTGGAGATTGACTGAAGTAGCATTTATCTACTTGCGCTAATTTAAAGCAAAAGTGTTTCGAAGGCTACCTGGTTAATCTTCAAAATCCGTATGTAGTTTAAAAACAAAGAATACTAATAACCAATCAAATCAGTCCCCAGTGGAGTCGCCACTATGTTAGAGCCTAGATTTACCTCAGGCTGAAAAGGTAAGCTTCTAGGTCCACATCAAACCACGCTCAGCCTCGTAGCCAGCCCTACGAGGACAGGAAAGGGCTCTCTCCGGGTCAATCTCGGTAAAAGATAATTAGATGGGGCTTGAGATGATCAATTTAATAACTAATCTTAGGCTAGGTATGAAGTGTAAGGATTGATTTGAGTTTTTTGGGGGATTTTGTTGGAAAAAGGGAAAAACAAATTTGGGTCCAGGGATGAAGCACAATTTTTGCAGAGTTCTGATTGGGGCAAGGAAGGCAATTGTTTTTATGCCTTAGAATGAATAAATGGATGGATCAGACCAGTGAGGAGCCAAGGAGGGGAAGAGAGTCTCAAGAGTCCTCCTCAAACAGATGAAAACATTGAAAATCAAACAAAAGTTCAAAGCAGAGCACAACAGTCCAGTGAATTCTACTTTAATCACTCATTTGTTTAATTTCAGAAGCAAAGAGAAGGGAAAATTATACACATAAACATCAATGAACTTACAATTACATAGAGAAAAACACCATCAAAACATAGAGCCACATGGATCCCAGCAAGTGCTGCAAAACCCTGGTCTTTCCTTAGCCAAAAATGCAGAGATAGAATGTACAATGAAGTGCCAAGCAATCCCAAGTATCCAACCTTGACAATGACTCAGAAAATACATGATATAGAACATCATAACCCATTCCCATGCCTCTAGGGGTCGAGCTCATCATTCTAGGAGCTGTTTCAACCAATTCTAAACAAAGCACCGAAATCTAGGCAATCAAACAACTTGCCTCTATAAGGTAGGAAACTGATTCATTCATTTAATTTTCACTTTTTAGTAAATGAATCCTCTAGAACAAGAACATATGGGCCCAAATTACATCATATTCATCAATTTACATCAATATAGATCAATAGTTACATCAAAAAGCAAAACTAGTCAAAACTGGCTGAATTTCTGAGCTGAAAAATAAAAAATTTGGCAAAAATCCTCTATGCGCTGCACCTGATTCTCTATGCATCGTGCCACTTTGGAGCTGAATTTTAGGCCCTTACCAAAGTCCAAATTGATCTCATGATAGCTTGTTGGAAATCCCTTCCTATCTACTTTCCAACCCAAGTGGTATGTTTCAATTTGGTGTCCATTTGCCCCTCCAAAACTTCAATCTCCCAAGGATGCGTCCTGTGTGTCAAAACAGGGGCAGAGAGGTCCTTTTTTTGAGTCTTTTTAACCTCTTGAGGTCTCAAAACTTGACCAAATTTCTTGGTCATGCACCAACAATCATGATTGTTCATGCCAAATCCAAAAATATAAAGTTTTTGCAATTTGGAGCCCTCTAGCAAAATTGAGTGCCACGTGGCGCGGCGCGTAGGGAGGCAAAACCTGTTTTCTAGTGCAACAATTTTCAAAAATGCAAAAATTGCTCCAAATTTCTTGAAATTTGGGTTGTACCTTCTCTATCAAGTGTCATGCTGGGCTAAAGAGGCTTTGACCAATATCTGAAGACGATCATGCTCCTTTTGCCTCATTTGCTTCTTTATTGCCTTCTTCAATCTCGCTTTTAGACTCCTTATTCGTGCCTTGGAACTCATATTTCACGCCCTATAATGGAAAGCCATGTGTCTCAACAATGCTTTGTCCCTATCGTACTTTTCCAGAAATCTCTCCAGGTGGATATTGATTCTTTCGAGCCAAGACTCCCGATCATCATTAATCTCTTGCTCCAATGTAGTGAACTCAATCCTCCTCCTTTAGGTAGCTTGGCGATTCTCGCGGATGTTTTGTAACTCCATGATTGCTTACTGATCTTCAAGCTGCTTGTTCCTCTGCTCCAAGTATTTCATAGTCCACTTAGCCCTCTCCAAGTCGAGGGACAAGGCTGTGATCTCTGTTTGCTGCTCCTGGATGATCTCTCTAAGATGTGCATTTTACGAGCCGATGTCTGTAACATCATCCTGAATGAAAATGAAGTCAAACTCTCGCTCACCTGAAGGCCCCTTGTCCTACATTGGCCTCTTGCCTCGGTCCTATACTTGTAGTGCTGATGTCGAAAGGGAGGCCCCTTCCACCCCGGGTGGAGATAACACTCGCTTTGCAGCTGCAAATAACTGCCTCGTGCCCTTCTGATAAGTAATGAAGACCGGTATAGTGGCATTGTGTGGATCATGGCCTTCTTGCTGATGAGAAGGTCCACCAATCTCATGTCCAACCTCTGAAGGTCACTGTGAAGCTCTGAAAAAGTCACGAGAGATGCAATCATCCCAAGTGATGCCCTGTAATCCAAGCTGATGAACCACCAAAATCTTGATGAGAGCAAAATGGCAAATACTGTTGAACTGCTACTCAGGGGTCTTGTGCTGCGCAAGGGCGGTCATCCTCTCTATGTTTCGGCATATGAAATATTTGATGTTCATCATCTGTACCCAGGTGAAATGCATGAGCAACCTGATGTGATAAGCATATAGTCGGGAGAAGCGACCTTCACAGCTGAAATACTTCATGATTAATTTCATTAATGGAGCATATTCATCTTTGAGATATCGGAAAGGGAACACTCCCTTGAGCTGCCTCAAGAAACTGGGTTTAATATATGGCTCATAATGTTGCCAATCAATCTTCTACCTCTTGTTCCATGGTTCTCCAATGTTAGGTATGTCGGTTGCTAATGAGATAGAATCTGGTGTAAGTGTGAAAGTGACACCATCCAAAGTAACTCGATCACCATGTTACATAGTAAAATGTCACTGCCATCATGTCAGTCTCCCTACTGTGCTATAAACCACATTCACCTATACTCATGCTCCTCAAAATGGCTAAAAAACCCTCTTTGCCTAAGTTAAATGAATCATCGCGTCTGTTAATAAAATAACCGCTCTGACAGGCGGAGGTCAGTGTTGCTGTTGCGATGCCAGCGCGGAAGCACATGTCTTTTCCGCGCTGGTCCCATTTTACGGACAGCGCTCCCTCCATTTGTCCTGTTGAGCACTGACCAGAACTCCTCTATAGTTGGTCCGCGATGTCAGCGCGCCAGCCCAGTGTCTCACCCGCGCTGATCCTATTTGGGCGAATTTGTTCTAACAACCAACCTTCCAGATACCTCCAGACTTGGTTGTTAGCATTGTTGAGGTCGCCATCCTTTCTCTGGTATGTCTGTTCGACTGACCATCCACTTATCTTGGGGGAAAGCTCATCCTTTACCTATTCATGGAGACTCCTTCTCCTTTATAAGCCTCCTCCATTGCCCATGAGTAGCTGGTTTTTAGTTTGGAACATATAGACTTTGATTGAGGAATTCTTAGTCCATTTTAGTGCTGCTCTTTGTAGGCATTTGGTGTGTTGTGTGAGGATTGTTTTGAGCTTGAGGAAGGTCATGAGCTTGTTGCCTTGTATGTGAGAGAGAGACCTTTTTGACTTGGGAGATTTGCTTCAAAGGTGAATGCTTGGAAGACATGCTGGCTGGACCCTCTAGAGAAGGACTCAGCGTCAGGACTTCGGTTGTACCTTACTCTATTTTTTGATTAATAAAGATAGATGACTGCTCTTATGGCTCCATTTCCATTTGTCCTATGAACGATTAATGCAAATTGTATCCTTCCTGACTGATACATAGTTGTTGTTAGTATATTTTATGCTTTTGTTTGCCCTCTCTTTGCTTGTGCAGGTGTTCGTCCACGAGGATAGCGGGAATTGTGATCGGCTGGAGCGAAGGAGCAAGAGGATTATCTCTTCGACAAACATAGCGTTGGAATCCAAGTAGGTTACCCTTACCCACTTGTTAATTACAACTAGGAACCTGCGGTGCGGCATTGTTTGATTGTTGCTAGACCCCTGTTGGGCTAGTAGGGATCGCCTCTATCCGTAGAGGGGATTTACCTCACCAACAATTGTGACAACTCTTTAGCCACCTTATATAATGGTAATGGATGGCTCAGTTTTTTCTTAATACATTCTGCAATCAAAAAAATCATTTGTTAGTGCAACACTGAGTTATGTTGAGCTCATGATTCTCTTTGGGCTATTTGCTAGCAAGCATGAATGAGCTATGTTTCCAAACTCTATGTAGGGCTTGGATTCTTTTTTTATGGTGTCAAGGCCAGTTCCCAATTATGGGGAAAAAATATAAGAATGTGATGCCTACTCTTGTTTTACAAATTGGTGCCGAAAAGAAATACTATTCTTTCTTGCAATGCCAAATACACTCTACATACTACAATTTTGTGACCAATTGAAAGTCAAACAATTGAAAGTTGATTTAAATTATGTTGTGTCAACACTAAGCACTATGTTCTAGCTTGAATTTTCAATCACAACGTCTGATCTAGTTCAACTATATATCTTCCCTTCAACATACATTCAAGCCATAACACTCCCAATACAAATTTGGATGTGAGCTAGACCAAATGCCAATTGAATGTATACATGGTTTTATCCAATTGTGTAAAACCAAGCACTTATTGCACCTATTTTCATGTGAACACACACACACACACACACACACACATAAGATGTGGTTCCTCCAAATGTTTCATTGCCTCTCACCATAGCCAATTATAATTCTGAATATCATTTATACATGGTTGTAGGTACCAAACGCACATGCTGAAGGGGCATTGGTTGTATGCATAGGACGTATAATAGAAGACACCATCAAATGTTGGTTTTCCCATATGGGTTTCCAAGTTCAAAATTTACCTTCTATGGTGCATTTTGAGTATATTCAGGTTGGCTTCAAGAGAATTTCTCAAATCCTCTATCAAAGTATCATCTATGTCATAGAATGAAGCCTTAGGATCCCCTTTCTTTTCTATCATGAAATTTACATTGATAGAACTATCTGTGTCCTTTTCCACATCATCATTGTAAGCATATGTCAAAGATGATTTATCATTTTTCTTCCAATCATTGAACATGACAGTAGAGTTTTGTTTAGTGCATATCATATTCTCACCAGATTCATTTGAACGGTTATCTAATTTCCTCTTTGTATTGATAGCATGCATATGTGAGTTTCTTAGAAGTCGCTTTGCATTAATATTCCTATTGTTAGATGGAAGGGTATTCTTATTCTTAATATATTTTCCACGCATATGACACTGAAATTGTAGCCTATTGGTTTTCCCATATGGGTTTTCCAGGTTCAAAATATATCGTCTATGATGCATTTGAGTATATTCAGGTTGGGTTCAAGAGCATGTCTCAAACACTCTATCAAAGGATCATCTATGTCAGAGAATGAAGCC
Source organism: Pinus taeda (assembly GCA_000404065.3). NCBI lineage: Eukaryota > Viridiplantae > Streptophyta > Pinopsida > Pinales > Pinaceae > Pinus > Pinus taeda. Next base: position 232,697 of record APFE031263589.1, on the reverse strand, counting down.
TTAGGATCCCCTTTGTTTTCTACCATAAAATTCACATTGACAAAACTATCTATGTCATTTTCCACATCATCATTGTAAGAATATGTCAAAGACGATTTATCATTTTGCTTCCAATAATCACAAATGATAGTAGAGTCATGTTTACTGCACATGACATTCTCACCATATTCATTTGAATGGTTATCTAGTTTTCTCTCTGTATATTTATCATGCATATGTGAGTTGCTTAGAAACTGCTTTGCCTTAATCTTCCTATTGTTAGATGGAAGGGAATTCTTATTATCAATATATTTTCCATACTTAGGACATTTAAATTGCAACCTATGCAAGGACATAAGAGATCTCTAAATACATTCCAATAGGGAAAGCAATCTTTTGAGCCATTCAAATTTTCAACTTCAATGTCTTCAAAATTGTGTAGTCCCTTGCTATCAAGTTGGTGAATGGAGAACGTAAATATACTCCTTAAAACAACTAAACAAATGTTTCTAGCAACTAATTGATATGAATTCATTAAAGTGGCAGCACATGAGATATCCACCAACCCATAAAAGGCAGGTCATTGTTGTCTCAAAACCTATGCGATCTTTTTCTCCCCCCCTGCAGTGTTACAAGGAAGCTCTAGTTACCAATTCATATTGTTAATCTGCAAGTAGCTTCAAGGGAATAATATTATGAATGGAATTGTACTAAACTAAATAGTTATGCTATATGTATTAGTACACTTCATTTGGACACCTTGAGATGATGGAAAATGGATTCATATTTATAATGGCGCAAGTTTCCAACCTGAGATAGTGGATGTTGCATGCTTTAGGTGCATTAGTGACTTCCAAGAACTAATCAAGGTTGGGAATAAGCAAGGTTCACCTCAAATAATATTCAATCCAAAGCTACACTTTCTCCCTTTCCTCTATGCTTCAAGTGGTAAATTCAAGGTGTTTAAACAATTATCCTTGCTTCTATCTATTTTTGCTAATTTCTTCAATACTTTTCTTGATGTATTTTCTATAAATCATCAAAGCCTCAAAAGGAAACAAGCTCTGAAAAGTACTAATTCCTAATTTATAACCGCATATTTCTTTAAAGGTGACTAATGTCCTTATGATATCAATTAAACAAACAAGTAGATTGTTGAATTTAACTAAAGTTGAAATTAAATTTCAGACCATAACTTTGATCACACACTAGCTAAAACTTAAATAGAAGAAGCATAAAAATAAATTTCACATACACACAAGTAGTTACTCTTTCAAATAAGCTTTTCAATCCTTGAAAAATTTGCAAGGAAACATCCACACACTGCCGAAAAATCAAGACCGCACAGTTACCAAAATCACCCTAAACTTGAGCTTCTACAGGTTGCTTGAGAGGCACACATGTTGAAAAAACTATAAATAACAACTCTCCGTTGTACAAAATGTACGAAAGGGGGCATATGATCCTGTTGTATGGATTCTGTGTGGATGTACAAAATTGTGTGCTGCCTAGAAACACCTATTTCTTGGCTTACTGCATTCTCTCTCTCTCTCTCTCTCTCTCTCTCTCTCTCTCTCTCTCTCTCTCTCTCTCTCTCTCTCTCTCTCAAAATCACTCAACCCCCTCAACTACTCATGTGTGTTAAAAGCCTTCTCATCCATCTTCTTCTTCCCCCTTCTCATTGTCATGTTCTTTAGTTTATAGGGGACTACAATAAATGAATATTCCTTCCACTTCTAAGTTTTATTCTACGAGGAAACAAATTAGCAAGGGAAATGGTCTTAAAAAACATTTTAGCTGCCATAAGTGTTTTGGCCATTCTAATGAAGAATGCGTTCAACAAAAAGCACTCAAATCACATAAGATAATGGCTAAGAAAATAATATAAACTGAGGATAAAGATAAACTAACTAATATTTCTCTAAATCCATTATTAGTACCAAAGGAAACTCATTACGCCTTTGTGGTTTATAAAGAAACTTTGCTTAAGTGAAGTTGACAAATCAAAGACCAGCTGGCCCAAAGCATAAATAATGACAACATGAAGAATCTTATTTCAGAAAATCTTAGAACGTATCTTAATTTTCCCTCTAAACCTCATCCTCACCATTTTTAGTTGTGAAAGTAAATGAGAAACCAAATTGAATAGATAACGATCATCCATAATGTTACCTTTTCTCACCTTTCATTGAAAATGTTGAGTGTGACATCACATTTGTTGATTGTTGTGGCCTTATCCTTCAGGAATACTTTACAACATGACCACCATGCAATCAAAGATGCATATCATAGCACTAATCAAATGGTACAAACAAGGATGAACCTATAAATAGGAGTCTTCTTCTGCCTATTCATTTTCAATACATGGTAAGTAAATCTGCACTTCTAGAACAAAACCCTAAGATGAGAATTGAAACCTGATTATTCACATATCAAAACAATAGACAAGGAATGCTAGATCTAAAAACACATAATTTTGGAGCACTCCACCACATTTCTCTCTACTAACTGAAACAATGAATTACAATGCAACAATCTCAAAATTTATATTGTTTAACCATCACAATGAAGTGCATTTTCTAACCACAGTGAAGTTCCCTGTCCTTCGTTTATCGAATAAGAAAGGACTAGGCTTACACTAGATTTGGAAATACAAGACCCAGTATGGTAGACTGACTGCATGAAATCATGCACCCAACACACTTATAAAACTACACCATTCATAGAATAGACATTCATGCATGCCCTCTCATGGATGGGTAACTGTGCCTTTGCCTAGTTTGCATTTTTGAGGAACCTAGTTGTATTTCTCATTTAATGATTACACTAACAATATTGTTTGCACTTTTCATTTTATTTTTATATATTTTATCTTTTTGTTTACTGGTATATGTTAAAAACTATGTGTATAAAGGAATCTAGGGGTACCTTGGAAAGCACCAACAAAGGAAGGCCATGGATAAGTTTTATCAACCTCCAAATTGCAACCCACCTTGGAACTTTAACATTTGAAGTCATTTTTATGCCTTCATATAGGTATTTTATTTGATGATGTACCTGAAAAGGAGGGATCTCCTTGTCTACAAAATTGGTATTCCTTCTTTCCTGTCCAAATGGATCTAGTTGCAATCAGGGGCAATGACGTATGTTATTTGAGTGTTCAATCATCAAACATTCCAACAAGGAAGCCTCCTACCAAGTACCCTATCCTCAAATATATTAGTTATAATATAATTTTATATACATAACAAATTGTGTCATCACCCAAAACTATCCTCTCATCTTTTAATAATATTGAATGACTATCCACGTTAATACTAGGTACAAGTTGTTTGCATAGCATCAAAAAATGGCGTTCAATATCAATATCCATAAAAAGTGATAGCGAACCCTCCTCTTCCTCTTTATGGAAAGATAACTTGAATGGTTTCTCATTCTCCATGCAACCATCATCCTCAATATTTGAGTCACTATTAGATGGATGTAGATGGTCCCTCTCATCTGGAAAAGGAAAGAATGGTTCAACACTGCTATCCTCTCTCAATGATCTAGTGTTGGAAGAAACATACTTGTGAGGCTTCAACTACAGGCAACTTGTCCCTCTTACTCCTCCTACTCCATAATGATAGAAAAATAGACTAAATGAGAGTTAACATCTTTGTGACCCCCTCTGGCACAACCTTGCAGAAATAGAACAACACCCCTTAAAAATAATTAGATTGCATGTGTAGCAAAAGTATCAATGTTGTTCCATAAATTTTATCCCACTAGATGTGAATGTACAAACTTCTGATGCAAGAGACTGTTCATTGTTTCTCGACATCATTTTCTTTGTCCATACTAACCAATTGTCCATCAAATGTGCCATCATCCTCATCATCCTCTACTGATGTGGCATCACACTCAATTGCAGTAGAATGAAATCCCTGATTGACTAGACTGACCAAAGCCTCTGAGTTCTTTCTAGGAAAATTAGACTTCAACTTACAGCTATGAGAATCATTTCTATAACTGGTTTTTAACCGAGGCTTCCCTATTGATTTTTCGAAAACAAGCTTGTTAGCACCATACACACCCAATGTAGAAATCAGAAAAGCCAAGATGAACTTCAAAACTTCAAGGTGGGTTTCATCAACAAACATATTAACCACCATATCTATTTCTCTCTTAATCAAAGGCTTTATTGTAGGCTCTCCATTTTCCATCTAAACCACAAATTTGAAATACGATTTTGCAGTAGGAACATTAAATGATGGAAATTCCTTCTCTAAGACCACAAGCAATGCATCAGGAATGTGATCACATAGTTCTCCTGATTTTGAATCAAATGCAGGTAGCACCAGATCATTTATGAAAGCAAAAGCATAATCTTACTGAATTAGAGACTTGTTGGAAAATTACCCACAACTGATTGAACAGTACATCCTATCATATTTTTTCCATCCATGTAGACAAAGAAGATGAATCCATCAATAAAAACAATTCTTACAAGGTGCACTTCAAGTTAATATAACTCGGATCACGTGTTAAAATATTAACAAAAAATAGTATCACCTTTGTATTTATTGATTCATTATAGCATCCATCCAACGCATCAATTAAAGTTAAAATGTTACCACGGTCTCCAATTAAATCTCGAAACTATTGGATTAGTTCAATATTGATGAGCCCTCAGTGTTCCCAAATAAAACATAAGCAGAATCACTTTACTAGAATATGTTCTCAGACATTCCAATGTATCAATTACATTTGTAAGTAGATTCTCTTTGATAAATAACTTAATATCCTTACTTGAGTTTATTTCTTTTACTAGAATTTACATGTGCTTCAACAAAAATAGATCACTATAAACACATATCTCTTCATGGTCTCCGCGTGTTCCCAAAGGATTCATGTGGAGAAACCATAGACAAGGGCCTAACAACCTTCACCATTGATGTAACTAATGGGCTTGAAGATGAGGCAATATTGTTCTGACGAAGTCGCGGCTCGGACTCCCCATGCCTCATAGTCATCACATATATTTTAATAACAGACGTGTGGATGATGCATCTTCTTAGTGAGTAGAGGCACGGTCCCAGAAATGGGCACGCCATAGGTTGGTGTGTGATAGATGCATGCACTTTACATATGTTTGATGAACAAAAATGCGAACGATGTGTCTGTGATGACCATAGCCACACGATGGTTTGAAAACATGATTTTTGACACCTTGGAAGGTAGAATTTTTCTCTTGTATCCTTGATGGTAATATGGGGATTCTTTGGAGGGAGAGATATTGGTGGCAACTACAATTGGCAGTTACAGAGGATCCTACAGTTCATAGGACTTTGGCTCGGTCAGGGTTGTTTAAATTTCTTGAGAAGTCCCTATTGAGATCGCATGATAGTTCTTGCGATTTCTAGTGCAATTATGAGACATGGAGTGACAGATATTTTTCATTCAGGGGTTAGATATGTCGATTAGTGTTGCACTAGACATTTAATTTGTTACTGGGCTAGTACCTCGAGGAGAGAGGTTACCTTATCCCCTGCTAGTTGGGAGGGTGGACATATGGAGGTGGGTCAGGGCTCATTATGGTCCCAACCCCATAAAGGGTGGATGTATGAGGTTACTATCCATCCTAAACCTTACAGAGCAAGCGACACTTTCCATGATTTTGAACCTAGCAGGTTCAGCGACTCCACACTGTGTATCAGGGCCTTTGGTTTCAGTGTTGCTGAGGTTATAGGAAGGGCACATTTTCTATTGGACAAATATGGTGTTCAGGGGGATGGTGTCCCAGCTAATGGAGGTGCTTTAGGGGTCATCTAGGAATTTTCTTTATTCCATCATTATGTGCAACATTTTGTATGAGAGGGTCATGATGCTACGAATATTTATAGTGGTGCCGCCAGGTCTGACTAGGGAGCCTAGGATGAAACAGTGGGCACCCGTGATGCCACGGATTAGGGAAGGTGTAGCAAGGCATTATTGGAATTCCATGGTGGACGGTTGATTTTTGTCAAACCCTCAAATGATTATGGACTTCCTATAATGTGGGGTGGATTTTAGGAGTGACCCAGATATGGAGCTTCCTCCTGATGATGTATGGGGACCAAAAGGTATGTGACATGTTTTATTTCTACTTTGCAGTTTGTTGATATGTATATTTTATGACATGTTTTTTCTGTATATGATGTTGATATTATGTCTTTGTTGTTTTGCAAATTTTGGGCCATGTGGGCAACCACTTTCTTTTTTGGTAAGAAATTATCCATGCCACATGAGGGTGCATGGTGATGCGGTTGTGTTGTAGCGATGGTGTGATGAATGGGACGAGGAGCTTGAGCAATCAAAATAGCACCGATGACTCATGATTGGTGGTCCCTCTAGTGTGGGGATGGTCTGATCTGCTGCTGGGGAGGAAGGGACACATTGAGAGTGTGTTGATGTTGTAGAGGAACCTAACAATTATGATGTCACGGTTCGAATATTAAGAGGATGCTTAGGACCAAGTTGTAGCTTTGACGAGGGGGATGACGAGGATCATTGGGAGGGATTGGGTGAGGTGGTAGTAGTGATGATTATGGTACATGATCGGGTGCTCAAACCAGTCCTTCGATGTGTCAAGATGGTAGTGGCCACCGCTGGTCCAATTTTTGCCCTTGATGGAGAGATTGGTCCTCAGGAGCGTAGGGGAAGGTCTTGAACCTAGATGATAGGATGTGTGGATTAGGGAAAGCACCCATTATGAGGATTCTCCCTTGTTTTTTGGGACTTACTGTTATAGACATTTTTGGGCACTTCAACCCCAATCATAAATGTCCATAAACTGAGGGCTCCTAAGTCCCTAAAAGTGTTGCTTCACTGCCTAAAGGAACAAGGTCAACTGATTACATAATCTCCCAAAAGTTCCCCACTGAAAACTGCTCATAAATGGTCAAAATTGGACCATACTGAAAGCTCAATGTAGAGGGTGCGATGCATATCACCTTCCCAGTGTACAAGGTGCGATGCATAATGATTTTCTCCTTTGTAGGGTGCGATGGTCAAGAATGGACAAATGGCAGGGACAAAAATGTGAGGTGGAAGATCATGGAATCTTCCAGAAGCTTCCCCTCTGACACTTGCCACTCCATTTTTGACTAGGGATGAGTAAGAGATCATCATTCTCCAAGTGGAAGCAGGAAATATTAGAGAGAGGAAACTAATCAAGATCCTAGAAGATGACTCACCTCTCTGTAATCATATATATATGGATCCCTCATCACAGAGATCAGGAGGCGGGAATTTTGTATCTTATAGAGAAGTGTTGTTAGGTTTTCTGGTGTATATTAACTTACCGCTTTATGCAACAACTTCACCCTTTAGTCTGGGTAATATGACAGTGACCCATTTGTGCTTCTTGTCTTGCAGAAGAATATCCACGTTTGTTGGTTTATTTGGAGGAAACCTGAAGAGCAGATTCTACAAGATTTTAAGCTCCCACATCATTGTCGTCCTAATACGTATTTGTTTGAATCATATAGTCTCTTCAATACAACATTATTTTTAATATAAATGGTTTGCGTGGCTTTTATCCTTATAAGTACCACATCACTGGTATCCTAATAAGTATTTTTTTGACTCATATAATCTTATTTTTAATATAGATGGTTTGCTTGTCCTTTAATGGCAGAGTGTTTGAAAGCCCATCCATTTGCGGAAATCTCAATGGGAGAACCCTTAAATTATATAGGGGGGCATCCATGACAGAAATCATTACTTGTCCTTTAATGACAGGGAGTATACGAGCTCATCCATTACATAAATGGTTTGCGTGGCTTTTATCCTAATAAGTACCACATCACTGTTATCCTAATAAGTGTTTTTTTGACTCATATAATCTTTATTTTTAATATAAATGGTTTGCTTGTCTTTTAATGGCAGAGTGTTTGAGAGCCCATCCATTTGCGGAAATCTCAATGGGAGAACTCTTAAATTATATAGGGGGCATATAAGTATTTTTTTGACTCATATAATCTTATTTTTAATATAAATGGTTTGCTTGTCTTTTAATGGCAGAGTGTTTGAGAGCCCATCCATTTGCGGAAATCTCAATGGGAGAACCCTTAAATTATATAGGGGCATCCATGACAGAAATCATTACTTGTACTTTAATGACAGGGAGTATACGAGGTCATCCATTACATAAAGTTTATGGGGGAGCTGGATGTTTCATTTGGTGTCTTAAGTATTGCAATTATATATATGTATATCTATTTTTGACCTTATGGGATTTTTGGTATATTGGATAACTTTAAGTGAATTTGGCAATGTGTTAGACAATATTACTCCAGGGTATTTCGTATGGTTCTATTCCTTCTTGATTTTGATTGGAAATTGCAGAAGGTGTGCTAACACAGTTTTGATGGTTTAGTGAATTTGGCAATTTGTCAAACAATATTACTTGAGGGTGTTTCTTATGGTTCTGTTCCTTCTTGACTTTGATTGGAAGTTGAAGACAATACACTAACATGGTTTTTAGGTAATGCTATGCATCTCTTCTACTAGCAGAGAAATGAACCTTAGTTTTTGTATGGAAGGGCAGGTTTCTGCCTTGTCTTGGTGTGGTTTTCGGATAATTATATGGAGAAGTTTCTCTTGATTATAGCCATACTCAAGTCATTGTTTGTCTGATTTGGTGAGTATATAATATTTGGGTAAATCTCTGGTAAATGGGCTTCCACTTCATTTGTGGACTTCTAGGTTCTATATTAGACCATGTGAAAGGAGGTAGAACACCATGTCTGGTAAATGGGCTTCCACTTCATTTGTGGACTTCTAGGTTCTATATTAGACCATGTGAAAGGAGGTAGAACACCATGTAATTATTACTTCCCAATGTCAATAATGGACATACAAGTCCCATCATCAAACATTTATCTCAGATTCAGAAAGAGCATGATGATATGTTGCTAATAAACAATGTAACTGTATTTTTCTGCTTTGGTAGTCTTTTTGTCATTCTTGGAGGCAATTAAAAGACAATGAATTGTTCTTCTGTGTTTTAGATTTCTAAACTATGTTCCTGTTTGTTATAACAAGTTAGCTTTCCAATTGCAGTGATGGAAACAACCACATTGCTAACTGCCAATTGAAGTAATGGAAACAGGTACATGGCTAACTCTTGGTTTGCTCAACCTGCTCCAAAAGATCATCCTTGGTGCTCCATGCCAAACCATGCTATGACTCCCCATATCTTTAGGACTACAATAGATAGCCAGGTGTCTGATTTCATCCAATTTCAATCCTTTGTTTCTAGCAATTTCTTTGATTGACAAACGTACCTCATAAATAACTCAAAAAGCCAATTATATTGCATCATGGTCCATTGCACAAAGCTTTAATACTATCATTAATTCATCATTTTTGTCATCTTTGGAAGCAGAAAATAGGAATCATAAAAAGTACAGAGATATTTGTGAGAATTTTCTAACTAATTGTTCATAAAATATCTACTTCAGATAATGTATGCAGCTGCAACACAAGATATTCTAGACAGATAGTTCAAGGGAGAAGATTTTCCTTCGCAGAATTATATTGTGAAGGAAAGAAAGCTGGCCAGTCAATACCTATAAACAATTCATGTTGGATGCTAAAACAGACGATTCATCCTGTTGAAGGCTTCTTTATCTGGAATAACAAGCAAGAGCCAGAGAAGAGCTCGCTTCTCTCAAATAAAACAATGCATCAAATATTGGACTCTCAAATACTTTCCTGAGACCAATGATGGTTCAAAGAATTATGCAGGAATGAATGATAGAAGATTAGCATGAAGCTCATTCCATCTTATTGATTTTATAGGTTAGTAGTTTTGAAATAAACAAAATCTAAAATAGAGTGAAGTTAGCGCTTTAGTCCTTTGTGGCTATTGATGCATGAAGTTGGCTCACAGATATTTCCCTTCACAAAATTATATTGTGAAGCAAGGAAAGTTGTCCAATCAATACCTATAAACAATTCATGTTGGATGCTAAAGCAGATGATTCATCTTGTTGAAGGCTGGTTAGTAGTTCTGAAATAAACAAAATCTAAAATAGAGGGAAGTCAGCGCTTTAGTCCTTTCTGGCTATTGATGCATGAAGTTGGCTCACAGATATTTCCCTTCACAAAATTATATTGTGAAGCAAGGAAAGTTGTCGAGTCAATACCTATAAACAATTCATGTTGGATGCTAAAGTAGATGATTCATCTTGTTGAAGGCTGCTTTATTTGGAATAACAAGCAAGAGCCAGAGCAGAGCTCGCTTCCCTCGAATAAAACAGTGCATCAAATATTGAACTGTCAAATACATTCCTGAAGCCAATGATGCGTCAAAGCATTATGCAGGAATGAATAATAGAAGATTAGCATGAAGCTCATTCCATATGATTGATTTTGTAGGTTAGTAATTTGGAAATAACCAAAATCGAAAATAGAGTGAAGTCAACACTTTAGTCCTTTGTGGCTATTGATGCATGAAGTTGGCTCACAGATTCAGGTAATGCTATGCATCTTTTCTAATAGCAGAGAAATGAACCTTTGTTCGTGTATGGAAGGGCAAGTTTCTTCCTTGCCTTGGTGTGGGTTTCAAATAATTCTGTGTTGAAGTTTCTCTTGATTATAGCCATACTCAAGTCATTATCTTTTCTTGGTATTTAATTTTTAGTGTTTATGTTGCAGTGTGATCTGTATAGAGGTTTGGTTTTTTTCTTTAATTTTTGAAATAATTCAAATTCTGGATGGCTTAGCTCACTTGCAGCCTCTACGTTTTGAAATATTGTATATCAGGACGGCTAAGATCAATTGTAGCCTCTAGGTTTCCATGCATGCCATGTGTTTCTATCTTTTCAGCAGAGGAGCACTCTATGTATAATTGTTTTGTTTACAATAAATATAAATAGTTGGCGTTTGAATTTATGTTTTAGTTAGAAGTTTTCTTTTGTTATGGAATTTTCTCGAGGGACCAGCGTTGCCATTGCTGTAAATTCAGTTTCACTATTAAGAAGAAAACAATGGAAATGGGCTCAAGTTCTTGATATCTTGGTATATGATTTTTTTCATCCAAGTACTTTGAAAGAAGAATGGAAGTATCAAAATACTGTGAAATCATTGTATAGAGAAGGGATGAAAGAAGATTGGAAGTATCAAAACACTGGGAAATCACTGTATAGAGAAGGGAAGAAGATTGAGATTATCAAAATATTCAGAGTCACTGTATAGAGTAGCGAATTGCATTTTTTTATTTTTATTTTTATTTTTAACTTGTATTGGTGTGTCATTGTTTTCTTTGTAGGGAATTGCATTTTCTAATTTGGGACTTTTGGAATTGCATTTTTTAATTTTGGATTTTTTTTTTTTTTGGTTGTTAACTTGTACCAGGGGATTTGAACATATAAATCTCTTAATTTACACAATACCTTCAAGTTTATTTAACTGCACCCTAAAAACAAATATAAATAAGTTTAATAAATGAAAAATAAATATAAAATTATAAATATAAGTTCAATTTTATCTTAATTTTAAATAGTTTTTACTTAAGAACTCAAAAGAAGACATGAAATATTTTCATTTGTTTAGTTGGGCCAACATGAAACATCTCTTTGTGGTTGCACAAAGAGGGATCAAAATGTTGGTGCTAGAATCTAGGCCCCATTACTAACTGTATAGTTTTGTTTCTCAAGGTTTTCCTCTGCCACTTAATGTCCACTAGGGTAGTCTTACATGTGTTTAGTTCTTTTTATGGTGGAGAGAAACCCATTTTGAAATCACACAACTTCTCTTCTATGCTATTATTTCTTATGCATTGTATAAAATTTTGACTTCTTTTTTCTATGCTATTATTTTTTATGCCATTGCCTTAGGGCATTTCTTTTGCAACATGTGTTACAAATGCTAGTTATAATTAAATTAAAATTAAATGATATATATAGTGATATTATGAATAGATAATTACGCCGTAAGGCGTTGCCATTTGAAATGAACTCCCCTAAAACGCCTTTCTGTCTTAATATTAACCATTAGATCTATTGTTAGACGATGGAACCATTATCTGCCGTCCGATTATCTGGCGGTATCTCTACCCACTTGGTCTGTCTACCCACTTGGTCTGTCGTGTACACATCCAACTCACTATCGGGCGAAGTTCAGTCGTTTCCTTCTTTGTGCTTCTTCCTCTCCCGGTGGCTGAGCGCTTCTTCGCTCTCCATCACAGCCCCTCTTCAACTGCCCTGCAGACTCCGCCACAGATATAAGCCCACTGCACAATCTCGCATTCTTTTCTCTGCGTTGCTTTCCAGCATTAACAAGAAAGTCATAGCAATCGTCACCAGGGAAAGAGGCAACGATCACATGATCGACCCAGTGGTGCAGCTGATGGCCCATGTTATTAACAACGAGGATTCCCATCACATTCTGCAAATTGACTTGAGGCCTCTGGAGATCGTTCTGCAAGATATTGCGGCCATCTTCCGAGATCAACAGATAGCGCCCCCAGAGATCGTGAAGGTTTGGTTGCAATTGCTGCTAAATTCTCTTGCAGAGGAAAAACGCGTACTCGATCGCTCGGGACGGCGCCAACGCTGTCTTGACTGTGTTGTGAACAATCCCAGGAGACCCTCTAAACAAATTAGAGAGTACTGGAACAAATTGTTTAATGATCGGCTCTACCATGCCTTTCAAAGCGATTTGCTAATGTTGGTGACTTCTCTGCAGTCTCTTTCATCAAAGCCGTTGGTTAAAGAAGTTGCGTTCCTTCAAGGTGTTGCTGCCTCTGGGTTTGTGGGTTCGGGTATTATAGATGCTCAAGCCCAACTGGAGAGGTGGCTTAACGAAGGCGACAGAGTTCACCTGATCGGTGTTTATGGCATGCCCGGTGTTGGTAAAACATCTCTCCTCAAAATGATTTGCCACAAATATAGGGAGGTCTTCAGAATGATTTGGGTCAGAATTCCTGAGGATTATAATATTTCTGACTTGCAGCATGCTATTCAAGCTCAAATAGGGAGAAGGGTCGAATATCTCAAGGAAGAGAAATTTTGTCTGGTATTAGATGACTTGTGGAGTCGACTCGATCTGCAAGAACTAGGCGTGGCATTTGGGGATGGAAAAAACAGTAAAGTCCTATTCTCTACTTGCAGGAAGGATCTGATTGGAGAAATGGGCGCAGAGGAGTCCATTGAAATACAACCCCTCCCTAGAGATGAAGGCTGGATGCTGTTCCGCAGAGTGGCTTTCAAAGACGACCAAGTTTCTATGGATATAGAAGCGCGTGCGAGGCAAATTGCTGACCAATGCAGAGGTCTTCCTTTGGCCATCAATGTAGTGGCCACATCAATGATTGGGAAAGCCAGTGTACATGAATGGGATATTTGTTTGTATTCTGTTAAAAATGTAGATCCCGCTTTTCCAGGTATTCATTCTGGCCTTAATGCAGAACTCTATAGACTATTACGATGGAGTTACGATACTTTGCCTAGTTCAGAATTGAAGAATTGCTTTTTATATTGCACTATGTATAACAAGATCAGGAAATTCATTCGCGCCAATTAGTGCAAATGTGGATTGGAGAAGGTTTGGTGAAGAGCAAACAGGGAACACATATAATGGACATTGCTATTGGGCGCCACTACGTAAAACTCCTAGTAGATCGTTCCTTGTTCCACGTTGTGAAAGAGAGGAGGGATATCTTTAGGAAGAGCACGGATTTCTTGGAGAAGTTCTTCTGGGAGCCGAGAAGGCAAGCTCACGATGTGTTTCCCAGCATACGAATTCACGGTATTATTCATGAAATGGCAGTGTATATAGCTCACAATGAAGAGAACTGTTTATTCATGAACAGACAAAATCCGCCAAATTTCCAAGAGGCCCAATATAATAATTGCAGAAGGATATCACTTCCCAATAATTATATTGGGGATCTGCCCAGTGACTTGAGATGCCCAAAGCTCGCGACTCTGATCTTAGAAGGCAACAGAAATTTGAAATTGCTTCCCACAGAATTTGTACTCAGCCTTACCTCTCTCAGGGTTCTCAACCTGTCTGGTTGCACAACAATGACTTCAGTCCCAACATCAGTGGGGCAACTAAGACTGCTCGAATTTCTGTCACTAAGTAGGCTCCGCATCGAAGATTTAGGTGAAGAGATATGCCATCTTCCTAAACTTCAATTTTTAGATCTTTCATCGTGTGGAGGTCTAAAATCATTGCCATCTCAGATTGGGGAGCTCAAAAATCTGAAGTATCTTAATTTAGATGAATGCGCTTCTTTATGGATGATTCCGCGTGAGTTCTCTGGACTTACCTCGCTGAGCAGACTCTTGTTATCCACACCTTTAAGTGTGGAAACGGAAGCACACTCTTGTTATCCACACCTTTAAGTGTGGAAACGGAAGCACCGGCAAGCGTTTGGAGTTTGAAGGGCCTTCAAAATCTGGTGGAGTTGCAAGTATGCTTAAACTCCCGGCCTCAAGATGGCATAATGGGAGCCTGGTCGGAGATGAGGCACTTAGTGTTGTACTACAGATCGCATAGCTGGATCACTGAGAATTTCCCTCATGACATGCAAGACATGAAGAAGCTACAGAGTTTTGTGCTTTTCTGGTATGCAGGGCCAACTTTCCCGAATTACAAGTTTGAACATCTTGAAATGGTAAAATTGATTCACTGCGATGGGATAAGGGAACTCTCTGCATTGGAGTGGTTACCAAATTTGAAGTTTCTAAAGTTGTATGATAATTTTTCTTTGTCTGTGTTGGGGATAGGGACTAGGGTTCCAAGTGGGTACTCAAGGTTAGAAAAGCTGGTTCTCACAGATCTACGGTACTTAGAGAGTCTGGCTGGACCATCAAACACGGGAGTGTGGGATGAAAGAACGCTACCACACCTCCGTGTCCTGAAGATACGTGAGTGTCCACATTTGAAAAGATTACCCATTGGAATGGAAAAGCTGAGGAATTTATGTGCATTAAGAGGCGAGCGACAGTGGTGGGAAGGAAAACCCATTGGACAGTGGTGGTCGGAAGGAATATTGTGGGAAAATGATAATATGAAAGCCAAGCTTGAGAAAATATTTGTACCATTGCCAAGACGGATTGTATGATTGTAAAGGAGAGATAAGTGTTGTTTTTCAAATTTTCAATAAATGAATGAATCAGATATGATTTGTAAATTGTACATGATGGTTAAATGAATCCATATGGTTTGTCGGTTTGGTATTTATTTAGTTTATTAATTATATATTTTAAAATGTGCTTTTAAACTTATATTTCTAAATTATATTTTTTAATTTTGCATAATTAAAATGTATTTTTTTATAATTATAAAAGTTAAACGCTTTTAAATTTATATTTCTAAATTATATTTTTTAATTTTGCATGATTAAAAATGTGCTTCTTTATAATTATAAAGGTTAAGCTTTTATATGATAATTAAATATTTTTTTTTGGATCTCATTTGTTGTGAGGTTTATAATTTTATATACTTCTGTTTTATAACATTACCAAATTTCCAAATTAATTTTTTTTGTGTTTAATGTATTACTCATGTCAAATATTTTCTAATGATTTTTGGCATTGTTTAGTAAAAATTACTGAAATATTTACTATGAAATAATTTTTTGTGTATTCGAAATTATTTAGTTAGTTGATTTTGGTCTTAATTAATTGAATTGGCCAAAATGTGAGAAACAGAAAAAAAAATATAAATGGACACACCATTCATAACAAGCACAAATATTTTCCCTAAGAAACCATTACAGGAAGAACCCAACTAGAAGGTCAAGTTGCTTTGCTCTGATTTCTCCTACATAGAAAATATGTTGCTTTGCTCTGATTTCTCCTACATAGAAAATATGTGAGTACAAATAAGGAAGTATTATCCATGGATTTACCTGAGATCTATGGTCTGTATGGTTGCTATAAATCTTAATCCTCTCTATGTTTCTATCTATATTTCCACTCGTAGTTTCTTCACTAAAATATGGAACAAATTACAATGGCATAGAATGGAACCCATACTCCTCTTAGCGACCTGATATAGCATATATGATAGCCAACAAATGGTAAGCTTTGACTCCCTCAATACTTAACTAGAGTTACCATTTTGGAACTTCTAATGTCTTTTTGAAAGTCAAATTGTGGATTGCCGCATATGCATGAGTAATGGTGTCAACATGGAACCCACTCATACCATGGTGGCCAACACGGTAGGTCAAATTGTGGGAGGCATATATTTTGCATAGAAAATCCAATTGATGCAATTCTAAAACTATTGGAAAATTCTTTGAGTGTAAAAAAATGCTAGTGGTTTTGGCATCGGTGAGAAAGTTTTGAACCCAAAAAAATGTCATTTAATGCCTCAAAATAGGTCCAGAAGGTTTTGTATCCCTATTCTATGATTTGGGACGCATTGGTAAAAGTGGCCTTGCAAATTGATTCCTCCAATTTTCCCACACTAAAGGCATCTAATCCAAGTCACCAAAAAAGATCCCCAACATAATTTCACATAGAATAGGGCCATCACTAACATTATTTGCCATGAATCCTATTCCGTGAATCTGGGTACTCAAACAAGCTACCTCCATGCATTATACTCTTTCTTGAGGTTTCCACATAACTTTCTCAACTTCCAAATCATTCCCTAATGCTTTATCTAGGGGACATACACCACTTATTTAGTTAATTATATATTTACGCCGTAAGGCGTTTCCATTTGAAATGAACTCCCCTAAAACGCCTTTCTGTCTTAACGTTAACCATCAGATCTATTGTTAGACGATGGGACCATTATCTGTCGTCTGATTATCTGCCGGTATGTCTACCCACTTGGTCTGTCTACCCACTTGGTCTGTCGTGTACACATCCAACTCACTATCGGGCGAAGTTCAGTCGTTTCCTTCTTTGTGCTTCTTCCTCTCCCGGTGGCTGAGCGCTTCTTCCTCTCCCGGTGGCTGAGCAACTAAAGTTCCTCTACAACTCTATTCTTTTCTGCCTAAGCTTCATTTGTCCTTCTCTCTTCTGCCTCAGCTTCAGATTTTATGCTCCTTCTTCAGTGGCTTGCCTGATTCACACCACACAATAGCCAATTCGCTGCAGAGGAGGGCCGCTTTTCTTCAATTTCTGAACTTTGAATCAATTCCTGGATGTCGTCATTTTCCTCTATTTCATCCTTGTTTACCAGAGATATTTCTTCCTTTCCCTCTCCAAACAATCATGTTCTTCATGTGACCCACTTGGAACGCATCCAATAGAAACTGCTAATTCATCTTCTAGTGATCCTTCTGAAACCCATTGTATAGCAGCCTTCTGCACCTCTACCTGTTTGGTTCCCTCTGTTTTCTTTGTATCTGCAATAGCAACCAATCGCCCTCCCTTTCCCCTTATCTGCCTTTCATGTCCATTTCCTGCACTTGAGACACGTCTCCTTGTTAACTGTGAATAATCCAAAGAACTTTCTGAAGTTGATTTTTTAATAGGTTTATCTGCCTTTTTGGCGTGGGGACTCTCAGTTTCTTTCAAATCTACAGTTTTACTTGGCCCTGTACTCGAAATAACAGCATCTACCTGTCTCTTGGCTGATATTTTCTTTTTATCCTTGCCTTTTTTTTCCTTTGAGGTGTACTCCTCATCCTCCAACTCTGGAACAGAAAACCATTCCTCACTATCTGGAGATTCAGTAGATGGTCTTCCTGAACCTGATTTCATAGTAGAGTTTTCTGAGTCCACATGCGAACTCCAACCCTTACTGCAAAGTTCTGCTATAGAGCTCCACAACCCCCTAGAATGTCTTCAAACAATAATCTTTCCATATGATTTGGAAGCATTTGAGTTACCTTCCTCCAATCCAGCAATGTTTTTTTGCAAATTGTCTGATGGCTCTTTAGAAGTCAATGTTTCAGAACCCCTTTCTTCTTTTTCATTACCTGAAGAATGTAGTTCGTTGGATTCTTCTCGTGAAGAGAACCCTTCAATAGCCCAGACTTCCTCTGACGGACCTTCGGCAGCAAGATTCCCAGATAATAGCTGAGAATTGTGTGCTTGAGGGGTAGATTCCTCTGAAATTTTTTCATTCAATCCATGGTTCTCAGTTCCTTCAGCTGAAAACATTTCCAAGCTACATTCTGATTCATCAGAAAGTTTTCCAGATGCCGATTTCCCAAACATTGCCTGTGTGTTCGTGTCTGTGGTGTATTTCTTCTTTTCCAGTTCTGTGGTCATTCCTAAGATCTCATTACTTGAAGATTTAGAACGGAGATCACCGGAAAACTGGGAAATTTTACTGCCTTTTTTATGGTCACTAGTGGATCTCATTTTCTCCACTTCTGTAGCTGAACTGAGGATGCCATTGCGAACCAATGTATAAGATGAAGTTTGCAACATATTCTTAGATGTATTATCAGCTTTTCCAGAGCTTGTAGTGGATTTATTTTTCTCTGCTACTAAAGCAGAAGTTTCACCATATACAGGTTTAGACGATGAAGTTTTAAACAATCTCTGGGAAGTTTTGTTGCCTTTCTCATAATCCACATTAGAGATCTTTTTATCCAGTTCTATCCCTGAGCTCAAGACATTGCTGCTTCCAGATATATGAGAGGATTCTTTGAAAACCTTCTGAGAATTACTATTGGAGATTGCCAGGAAACCCGATCTCTCAGATGCAGTTTTTGCATTCTCTTCTGTTGTGCCCCTTTCTTCCTCCAACTTGGCACTGGAACTTCTCCCATTTTTACTTATAAAATCATCCTCCTGTGGAAAAACCAACTTTTTAGTGGTGCTTTCAACTCTCTCTTGTTCTTTCAACTTTGTAAGAGAACTCAACCCAGCAATCTCACTTGAATAATTTGACAGCATGCCAGGACCCAGTTCTCCCCTCTCCTTTTGCAATATTTGAGCTGATTTCTTCCTTGAGTCCAACTCATCCTGTTGTCGGAAAACCAATGTTTTGGTGGTGTTCTCAACTGTCTCTCTTTTCGCAAATTCTGGATCCGAACTCCACCTAGCAGTATTCCTGGAATGATTAGATGACAAACTGGAAACCAATTTGCCTCTCTCCTTTTGCAATGTTTGTTCCATAAAATCCAATTTATTTGGTTTGAAAACCAACTTTTCAGTAGTGTTCTCAACTGTTTCTTGCTGCACCATTTGATCTAGATGCTCCCTTGAATGTTCACCTAATTGTTACATTACTTTTATTTTGATCATTGTCTTATTAGTGAGGTGTTGCTTTTCTTTTGAAATTAACCTTACGAAATGTAAATGTGATGACAATAATCAGAGGGATCTTAATAAGAAATTTAATATTCCAAGAAGAGGAGGTAGTAGTAGATTCTAATAAATTAGCAATGCAACAACATAAATGTTTGCAACAAATTTAGAGAGATCCACCTTGTTGAATAATGCACACACTACATGGATAATGGATTTCTGCACTTTATGCCTTACGGCGTTTCCTTTGCAACATCTGGTGCAAATGTTAGTTTAAATATATTTTTAACATGATACATTACTTTCCCCGATGAGGGTGTGCCACCGATCGCTTGCCGACAACAGATATTACTCTTTCTCGACAATTAACCAAATTAAAAATACCAACATGGTTTTAAGACACAAGCATGTCCCTCCCACACCAAATCTCTTGACACATCATGTCCCTCCCACACCAAATCTCTTGACGACTCTTGATAATTGAACTGGTCCCTCTCCCCACCCTCGCATGGCAACCGCATGGAAGGTATGCATTCTCGGTACAGGGGTTAACCGGGTTAGATTCCCTTCTATTAAATGCATATACCTCACGCACTGTGTTCATATGCCCCGAGATTGTCACTTTGATCATTTCTTCTGCTCCTGCAAATATGGAAACCTCCTCCCATGGCGGATTAGTCATGGCAAGCAATTTAACTGATATGGGAGCCATGTTTTTACCTGGGACACTTGGTCATTGCCGTGCGCAACCCATGGGTTTCTCTCCCTCCCTTGTACCATACCTCCCATGCTTGCAGTCTGTTATAAAATCCCTGTGTTGTTTGCAGGGTGGTGGAACTCAGGAACAACTCTCGTCAACAAAATTGCAGTTCGTCATATTTTGGAATGGGTGTATACTATTGAATGGTGGTTAAAGCCGTGGTTCGTGGCATTCTTTCAAGGTCATCTATCACCCTACTCACCTCTCCTTCTTTTATATAAACCCTGCTATTGTTTTCGTTGTTGGTCACAAATGTGCTTGTTCCTCCAGTTTGGTAGACATTGTTTTTGTTAACGTCGTCGATTATACCAGTGCTTGAGCACTTCGAGCGGTAGTCCTTGCGGTAACTATAGTCATCGTCCAAACCGATGCTTGAGTATCTAGGGTGGTCATCCTTTTCAATGTTATTTGTGTTGTTTATGCACAATATGGGGTCTGACCCATCTTTTGAGTTGGTGTCGTATTGTGTTCGACTTCCCTGCAAAGCTCTGACCCTAACGAGAGTATCCTTCAACTGCCCAATGCTTATCTGTGAGGTATGGTATTCGGGTACTTTTTTGATTTGGTCCCAGAAAAAAGTCTAGTCGCTCTCAACCCTCATACAATCATATAGTGATAAGGTTCTGGCAATTATGTGAGGTGGTGTCGCAAAATCTATCCTCAACTCTCCAAACTCATACTTTACATCCTTACTTAGTAGCCAAATACTGGTTCAGTGCCCAATTAGAATTATACCCCCATTGTGATATTGATAGGGTTTCTTCATATGTGACAGTCTTTGTGGTCAATTATCTTGTTTGCAGGTTATATATGGTGTCGGGACAACAATTACCCACTCGAGCGACAAGTTCATCTTCCTCTAGACACTGAAGATTGTTTGGTTGGGATTCCGTGGCAATTTTTTTTTGAGGTAACCCCTTTGGAGGTCAGGAAAGAATACTGAAGTTAGAAGATAAGGAATTTATAGATTGTCAATACTTTTCAGATTCTGTGATAAGTAGAGGCAACCTCAAATGGGTACCGGATCTCTGAAAATTTAGAAAAAGAAGAATCCATTTTGTTCATTCCATCATTCACCTTCCTCAAATCTATGTTACCAGAAACTGGAAACGGGAAACCAAACGAGAAACGAGAATGACAAGAGAAACGGAATTCGAGGTTTTGCATTCAAGAAACGAGGAGAGAGAAAGAATAAGAAAATATAAAAAAAGCATAAAACAAAACATTTATTTACATAGCTGAAAATGTAATCATCTCATTTATGATTTACCCATAATGGATTAGTGTGTATGGCCAGACGTACCCATAATGGATTAGTGTGTATGGCCAGACGCTGGGCCGAATATATGAGCCCTGCTCCAATGCTAGGGAGATACAACAGTGGACTCTTATGACCTCATACAATGCAGGGAGATATAACAGTGGATTATAGCCTGCTCCAAATTAGTAACTTCTAACATTAAAAATCTTTGTGGGATTGATGTTGGTTGTAGAGTTTGGCTTGATTTATGCTATTTGAGTTATAAAAACTATAGTTTTATTGGAGAAATGGGAGATAATGGAAAATACATGGGAAATGCCACAAATCCCGATTGTAAATAAGCTTGGGTCCAAATTGGCAATTGAAGCTACATGTGCAATGAAACTATGTGCTTTCAATCAAACTATAGATTCCCTGTGTGGGAATATTAGTGTAATCGGTCAAATCCTCCTTATACATTCTTCAATGTGCATTGTTGAAGATACACACCCCAAACCACCTCCCAAACAGGTAATGAAAGTTAAATTTTGAGTGCTAACCATGAAGACCAGAACGTATGTAGAAAACGGAGTTTTCCTTTCCGTTCCGTTTCTTGTGCGTTTTTTTTCCAGAAACCCTTGCTACTGTCTCGTTTCTGGTAACATAGCCTCAAATGGAGACATTGCCTAGCATGATTGTTGATAACTATAAACTCCATTGCATAACATGATTGTTGATAACTATAAACTCTTCACAAGCCAGGGATAACTTAATCGCAAATACAACCGGAACGACATTGTGGCAAGGCTGACCCAAATTGAGCGATACATAGCTACATTCAGATACTGAATAGAATGGACATGAGGAAGAGGATGCAGTAATCAATGCAATTCCTCTCAACATTATCATGGCCACCGGAACGACATTGTGGCAAGGCTGACCCAAATTGAGCGATACATAGCTACATTCAGATACTGAATCGAATGGACATGAAGAAGAGGATGCAGTCATCAATGCAATTCCTCTCAACATTATCATGGCCAATTCTGTCTTACCGAAGAGCAACTCCCATGCTGCTGACTCCCCAAGATCATCAGTAATCATCCTTGACTAGTGTATGGCTTATCCAATTTTTTACTTTCCTATATGGTGGCTAGTTTATGTTTGTGATGTCGATATGTCTAACTTAGTAATCCTCCTGACTAGTGTATGGCTTACTCAATTTTTTACTTCCCTATATGGTGGCTAGTTTATGTTTGTGATGTTGATATGCCTAGATTAGTAATCTCATGCTGTCTATTTGTAAAGAGCGATCTAGATCAAGTTATGTACCTGAAGAGTGACACTACAGTTTTTAGACCAGAAAAATGACTAACATAACCCATTTTTCTGGGGAATTTTGTTCAATCTAATTTAGTCAAAATTTTGAAAACTTTCCGTTGTAACACCGTTAGGTAATTTTCACAAATTTCCTGATAACGATGGCCGACAAAAACACTTTACCAGTCTTACAAAAGACAAATTAAGCAAACGTACATGGCAAGAAATAATTGCTTTTCAGTTTCGCGAAGCACTGATTTGAAGTAAAGATATAAAACAATGCAATCGAAAGATATGCCTTTCAATGCCGAGTTATTCCAATTCCATTTCTTAAACTTCACGTCTTTCTCTTGGTAGATTTGCTGACACCTCCCTAAACAAAGTGGATCCTAGTTTTTGCTTCCGGTCGAAGTCTGGGCATCAACCTTCAACAAGAGGCAGGGAAAAATTCTAATGTGGTTTTAGCTTCACAAAACAGGGATAACTTATAACCTACATAAAACAAGTTCTCTCCCTCTTTTTCATTTTCTCTGTTTTTCAGAGTTAAAAGATTTTCACAAATCTAATGTCGTTTTAGATCCCAAAAACAGGGATAACTTAAAACCTACATAAAATCAAGTTCTCTCCCTCTTTTTCATTTTCTCTGATTTGCACTGCCAAAAGATTTTCTAGAGTCAAAAGGCTTTAGACAATGATCAGTAATGTTCAATATATATTTTATAAAAAATAAAGAAGTAATTAGAATAAATGGTTTTAATTTTGGGTTATTTCAATTGCTCCAGTTTTTATTAGTTAATTAGTCAAAATTTTGTTAGTTAATTGGTTCAGTTCTTATGGTTAAAACATCTCAAAAATAAAAAATCAAAGAATGAATTCTCCTAAAAACCCTTTAACTTAAGCTCGATTGATAAACCCCATATTTTTTCCCAGGAAAAAAAGAAAGAAAGAAAAAGTAAATAGCTCTGGTCATCAATGCCATTTCTTCTTTTTTTAATATCAGAATCTATTCTTAAACTGGAAAAAATTAAGAATCGTTAAACCCCACAATAATGCCTCCTGATTCCTTAATGGTCCTTCCGCTGGGCAAGAGTTCCAATTCAATACCCATTCTGTAATTTTCTCAAGTTAGCTTCTGCCAGTTATGATTTGTTGAAGTCTGAATCTCAATTGGCTGGACTGCAGGAAGAGGTCGAGATCAAGATAATGAACGTGATAATCCCGCTGTTGGGAGCAACCGCCGCTGCAGCAGCTGCTTACTTCGCCTACAATAAGGTGTCAAGAGATCGCATTTTAGATTATCAGTACAAGAAAATAGGGGATGCAGCCGCAAGACTTTCAGTGACCTCCCAACATGATGTCACGGTTCTGGTTCTTGGATTTCAGAATCAGGGTCGGAGTTCCTTTGTGAATACTATGTTCAGAGTCCTTTACAAGGAGGAAGGTCCGCTGAAAATGCGAGCAGAGACAAGGCCTGCCACCAAAACTGGGATTACTCATGCGCTGAGAGTGCTTAAAGTGAAGAATAAGCTTAAGAAATTATACCCAAAATATTTGATGAATGTTATCGACACTCCATGTTTATCAACCCCCGATGATATCGATGATGATGCAATCAGAAACGTTTTGAGAGGTCGAGATACAGGAACTGAAAATAATGCATCAAAATTAAGCGATCCTTCGAAGCTGAGGAGCGGTCGAACAGTGCCTGAGTGTGTGATATTGGTGATGAAAGCAGAGGAATGCCACACGGAAGGGCCTGCTTGGGATCGAATGCCAGATTTGGTGAGAATTATACGCGAGGAAGGTACTCTGACCTCTACTCTATTTTTTTCCTTCAAGGGGTTATTAGGTTAGAAATGGTGTTTTTTGTTTCGGTTATTAGGTTTTGAAGTTTTTAGTAATTATTTTTCTGGGTTACATTGTAATTTTGTTATTTAAAATTAGTTTTTAAATATATAATAATTTATTTTTGAAAATCAAATTTTTATATTTTAAATTATTTTTTAATGTAAGTAGATTTAGTAAATAAAGGCATTTAGATTGCGTAAAGTTTTATAAAATTTTTGTTTAGGTTAATAATTTAGAAATGACCTTTTCTAATAATTCTATGTTTTGAAATATTTAATAACCATTTTTAATTAGATGATATTTTTTGTTATTTAAAATTCACATTGTATAAATAAATTCATTCTAAAATCTTTTATAACATTTAAATTGTGTAAAACTAACCAATCAAATTTGAGATTCTAACAAATTCTTACCTAATTGTTAATAAATTGGATTAGAAAATATACTCAAAAAATTCCAAAACCTAAAACAATTAAACTAGAACCAGAGAATTTAAAAATTCCAAAACCTAAAACCTAAAACAATTAAACTAAAACTAAAAAATTTAAAATTTTCTTTAATAAAATCTATAACAACGATTTTGGTAATTCCTATAATTAATATATATTCATCTTAATTTGAAAATTCATAGAATTCTAATCTAATCCAATATTTTTTGAAGATATATTTTTTTATAACTTTGAAATTCAATCTCATTCTCCTCTATTAATTATATATCATAGATTCTAATTCAATCTAACATTCTTTCTATTTATTTATTTATTTATTTATTTATTTATTTTTTTTTTTTAATTTTCAAATTCAATCCCATTCACTTATTAGTTATAGATAACTTAGTTATGGATTGGTATGGAATTTACTTTAATTAAAATGTCAAATTTTGTGAGAAAAGTAGAAGATGTAAACTAATTGAAACTGTTCAAAAGATGTCCACTAACAATTCTATTAACATCTTCTCATAATTGAACAAATTGTTTTTCTTTCTGTACAATGAACTAACCTCATTTTAAATATAGACGGCTTATACTCAAAATGGATTAATTGAAAAGTAAAGAAAGGAAAATTTTCAATCTCTACTCATACTCAAAACGAATTGGTTGAGAGTGAATTTTGTTGTTCTCAGAAATGAAATAGTGCTCTTTATATGAAATGCAAACTTTTATGATAATGAAAAGAATTCCTGTCTGTATGGATTTATTCCTGGGTTGAAAAAAATTTGGTTTTATCCCTCTCATAGGTGAAATAATATGTGATTTGTTTATATTTTTCGAAAGCAAGCTGACATTTGATTTTGGTATATGATAAAAATGATAGTAAGGAAATTGATGCCTCGCAGGGCTTCAATTTGTGGTGGTACTAACTCACAAGAAACAAGCGCAGAAGGCCTCCATAGACCTACGGGATTTGATCAGAAGGGTTGCTATGGTAACCGGGACGGACTTTGTTCGTTGTATAGAGAATTATATTGTTGGTCACGGGGATGGGGAGAATAGTTTGTATGTGAGCAACAATTTTGACACTCACAACCAAACACTGAGCATAGTGAGGCAGTGCTTTGAATATGTGAGACAACGCCGCCAGATGATGTCAGGAAACATGAAAAAAAGCTACGGAGCAGCGGATGATGCCTCAGCTACAGACTAACTAAACGTACCTAGATACTGGTTCGAGTTTGTATCAACGATTGTTTAAGTGAGGGATTCTGATATTTTGTGACATGCTCTCAATATTTAGTGGAAATTCCAAGCATGTGTACGTTATGCTTTTGGATTATCAATGAGAGGAATAGGACTGAAATATTGTGAGAGTTTTATCTGTAATGATCGATGGGTTTGGATATCATATTATATAATTTTTCTGCACAATGATCTTGCAATTCTGGATAATTTGAGATGATTTTTTTTTGAAAGGCAGAAGACTTGAGCATAAAATAATAGAAAATTTATACAATAATATTAGTTGTTGCTTTATTGATGACACAAAAATTTGATGATTATAATGAATTTCATGAAGGGTATTTAAACATTTTCCAACTAGCTACTCTCTTAAAATAATTTGACATACTACCACACACTAAATTCAATTTTAGTGAAAATACAACTAGACTCAATTTGAATGAACTTGACTCATTTAATTGACTTTCTAATTTTACCCAACTCAGAAGTATCAACTTGCATGTCAATGTCTCTCAACACACATGATTATGCTTACAGAATTTTCCAATATTTTAAGGAGGTGTCACGAAAGCAAGTTGTTATTTGGGATGGAGTATAATTCTTTTATGATTTGTTTTTTTTTGTGTTGGAGTTGGAAAATACAAATTTTATTGTTTTTTGGGGTTAATTTAAAATGAATTTTTGAAGACAGAAATAGGTTATTTTTTTAAATATTAATTTAAATCAATATGTATTTTATAATTTATTTTTAATAAATATTTATAACAAAATTGAGAAAGAGACCCTTAAAACAAAGAAATTATTATTATTATTATAATATGGTTTTATTTTAGATTTTAAATTTATTTTCTATTTGAAAATCATGCATAAAATAGATATATATTTTTTAATATAATTACACAATTGTTTTTATTTTAAATTTAAAATTACGAATATTTTTTATTGCGAGTAATATAATATTTAAAATAAATTATCTTTATGGTGTATCTATTTTAAAATAAGATTTTTAGAATTTGTTTAATTATTAGTAATTATTAAGTAGATGACATAAATTTAATCTTTATGGAATATTCTAGAATATTCGTATTAGTATTACAAATTAATAGTTAAGATTTATCTCCAAAGTAGTTATGCTCTTTACCTTTTTAATTAAATTGATTAATTAAAAAAAATCATATGAACAAGTGTCATATGGAGTGGGTTGTGGTTTTTTGGGTATGTGGTATTGATAAGCCATGATATTATAGAAAAACTTATTTACAGATTAAGAATCTCCTTGATAAAGTGGAGGTAAATAGCCACCATTAAAAATATTGTTGCATGCTTTTTTAAATGTATATATTTGCTTTCTCTAACTATTCTATATTTTATACCTTTTGGTGCCAAATAATTTTTGGTCATATTATGTTTTTGTTGTTGTTTAAAATTAGTGTTTGAATACATAAATGGATTCAACACCATGAGAAAACCTATAGTGCACTTGGATTTTGTAGAGTTAACATATTAAACTTGTGATTCCAACAAATTCCTACCATATTTTAGATAAATTTAACTTGAAAAATATTTACCACAAAACCTTCAAAATGTAGAATAGTTAGACTATAATGTATATATATTGACTTATTATTATTTTTCATAATAATAATATAATAATAATAATAATAATAATAATAATAATTGTAGTGTCCTCAGCTCTCAAGTGGATGACACAACCTCAATAATGCTACAAACATAGTTAATTTCCATGAAAATCTTTGCCAAAGCATGTTTATTATTTTTCAAACCCTTAAAAATGGACTTAGCAATACTTTTATTAGTCATGATGTGCAACACTATATGTCATGCACTTCTGTATAATATGCACATAAATAATTAAACACAATACAATGGAAACATAAAAACATTTATTTGAACACTTTGTACAATTTATAACTCAAAGCAATTTCTCAATACTTATTTAGAGAAAAAAACGAACTAACTGCAAGCTCTCCACGTTCCTCCCAACCATAGACCAGGTGGTTCATGAACTCAACCACCTATCACCCCCGAGCTAGGAAAACAAATCCAAGGCAAGGGTAACTGAAGACAACCATACATCCATAGGAAAGGAACCATCCCAATATACATGTTGCTTGAGGGCTCCAAGCACCCTCCAAGCTAACTACCAAGGTGCCAATTCAACATACATACTGCTTTAGGGCTCTCGACACCCTCTAGGCCAGTAAAGCGACAATGAGTTCTCCACCAGAACCCCATGGTGCTAAGCCATGACCAGAGAGAATAAGCCCTCAAAGCCACCAAGCTCCCAGAGTTGCTTTGGAACTCCATCAAAGGATGGATACATCCATAGGCACAATTAACGTGATAGCCAAATCCTGGTCAGTTCTAAAGTCCACCCCAGGACTCATTGGCCCTCAGTCCTCAAACTCAGCTTCTTGAGCCCCATTGAATAGTCAAAACTAGAATAATCAACATCCATCCACAACCATAACAAGAAACTACACTTATTTATGAATTCATGGCCGCCAAGTGGCCATGTGGCGCTCACTAAAGCCATGTGGGCCCCAAGGAGCACTTTTAACCAAAACCAATACAACTGTTGCCTTTTTTCCTCGGAGTTATGTCCCCCATACTATTTCCATGGAGTGGGATCGACGATTAGCCTTATTTTATTAATTTATAAAAATATGTACAATTTCATAATATTTACCCCATCGCTTTCCTAACGTCCTAGCCAAAATTGACATAAAAACACATAAAAACATATGGGCCACTAGCCCAAAAACTATCTAATGTTAATATGTGGGCACACAAGCCACACAATTAAACATCTGCCTCACCATCCTAATAATCAAAATACTCGACTCACCAACCTAATGTCACAAGTACATATATTTACATGATTAAACAGGTAGGGGTTTGACATTCTCCCCCCCTTATTTTATGCATTATCCCTAGTGCATCATATATACAAATGTACATATATATATACAATATATAAGCAAAAAATGTGAGGTTATTCTGTCCTCATGACTTCTTCTTTCTCCTAGCTTACATCATTAAGACCAAGTATAATTCATTTCACCATTACCATGCCTATGGATCGGTTCCAGAGCACCTTGACCTTGTTGTCCAATATTCACACTAGTTGTACTTGGAAGTCTTCCTCGAGCTCTACCTATATCATTTTCCAATCAGTAACATGATTAGTGCCAGGGACATGTTTCTTAAGCAAGGAAACATGAAAGACATCATGAACATGCAAAGACGTAGGCAATGTAAGCGTATAAGGGACATGACCGATCCTTTCCAGGATCTCAAATGTGCCACAATATCTCATTGCCAACTCAGCATAGTTGCCCAATTTTATCGAGATCTTCTTTGCTTTAACTTTTAGGAATACATGCTCCTTCATTGTAAATTCCCTGCTTATCTTGTTCTTGTCAACATAAATTTTCTGGAAGCTTTCAAATTCTGTTTGATTTTAGCTATTTGCTTCTCCATGTCATTGAGTAATTTAGGATCGACCATAATTCTATCTACCAGGTTACTCCAAATTACAGGAGTATCACATTTTCTACAATGCAAATCTTCAAACAAACTCATTTTTATTGATGCCTGATACCTATTATGATATGAAAATTTTACCAAATGAAGGTAGTCCTCCCATTTGGATGGCTTATCCATTACTTACATCTGTAACATAACTTTAATAATATGATATAGTCACTTTGTCTATCTATCAAACTCCAAATGATATGCTGTGCTAAAATTTAAATTGGTACCCAACCCTTTAAATAAGCAGGTCTAGAAGCTGGATGCGAATTTTAGATCTCTATACGAGATTATTTCTTTAGGAATCCCATGAAGCGTGGAAATTTCCAGCATATAAATATCTGCAATATTTGCTGCTTTATGCACTGATTTCACCAGAATAAAATGAGCAGACTTTGTAAGCTTTTCTACTACCACCATTATAGAATCATGCCATTTTCCAGTCGTGGGAAACCTAATTATGAAATCGACTGACACCGTATCTCACTTCCACTCTAGAATGAGAATTGGTTGAAGTATACTAGCTAGGTATTTATGCTTGTCATTCACCCATTGGCATTCCATACATCCGAATATATAATTAGCCACTTCCAATTTTAATCCTAGCCAATAAAATTTCTTTTTGACTATTATCAAATTTTTTTGGTATCTAGGGTGACCAACATATGGCACCCTGTGCATCTCTTGTAAAATCATATCCTTCATCTCTAGTACATTTGACACATAAATTCTACCTTTACATAAAATAATATCTTTTTCACCAATATCATAATCTTGATATTTCTATTGTGTTGTACCTTGTTGTAGATTATTTTTAATTTTCGAATATTATTGGTCTAAATATCTAGTCTGTAAGATTTTTCTTACCAAATTTGTTTCATAACTACTAATTTCCATGACATGCATAACATGCACTCTTCGACTTAGTCCATCAACCACCTGATTCTCCTTCCCCTTTATTTCAAAGTCACATTCTGCTAATAATTCCAATCATCTTACTTGCCATGCATTCGTATTTGGTTGCTCAAATAAATGTCACAATCCATAGTGATCCATTTGCAATTCGAAATTGCGGCCCATAAGATAGTGCCTCCACAAATTTTAAGAGCGTGGACAATAGTTGCAAGTTCCAAATCATGAGCAACATAATTATTTTCATGTTCCTTCAATTTTATGGATTCATAACAAATTACCTATCGATTTCGCATGATCACACCACCCAATCCCTCCTTGCATGGATTTGTACATACCGGAAAATCCACATTTGGATCAACAATTCTTAAAACTAGAGCACTTGTTAGTAAACATTTCAATTGTTGAAAAACTACTTCACAATTAGGTGCCCACTAAAATTTCACACCACTTTTCTGCAAGGACATAATGGGGTGTGTTATCCTGGAGG
Organism: Pinus taeda; assembly: GCA_000404065.3. NCBI lineage: Eukaryota > Viridiplantae > Streptophyta > Pinopsida > Pinales > Pinaceae > Pinus > Pinus taeda. The sequence goes on along the minus strand of APFE031263589.1, from coordinate 201,712 downwards.
AACCTTTAATAAACCTTTTGTAGTAACCAACGAAACCCACAAAGGAATAGACTTCTATGACATTCTTTGTTGCTGGCCATTCACTAATAGCCTTAATTTTCTCCATATCCACAACTACTCCCTCTTTTGAAATAATATGACCCAAATAATGGATCTGACTTTGGTAAAATGAATATTTACTCAACTTAGCATAATGTTGATTCTCCCTGAGTGCTTGCAAGGCTAATCTCAAATGTTGTTGATGCTCTTCTTCAGACGAGTATATTAAAATATCATCCCAAAAAATAATAACATTTTTTTCCAAATACTCCTTGAAGACTCCATTCATGAGGCACATAAAAACCCCTAGTGCATTGCACAAATCAAATAGAACCACAACAAAATCATAATGCCCATTTAACGAGTAAGGAATGTGGTTTTACTGATGTATTCCTCTTTGATTCAAAGTCGGTGATATCTAGATCTTAGATCAATTTTAGAGAATATTTTTGCACCACGGAGTTGATCGAACATATCATCAATTCTTGGTAATATGCATTTATTTTTAATGGTGAATTTATTTAACTATAGAAAACCATTACATAAATTCAGAGTTCCATACTTCATCTTAACAAAAATAACTATGCACCCCATGGTGACACAATGGGGCATATATATCCATTTTTCAATAATTCTTCTAGTTGCATATGTGACTCCTTAAGATCTGGAGTGCTCATTCTATATGGTGTCTTAAAGGATTGGAACTACTCCCGACTCTAGATCAATAGAAAAATGTACACCCCTGCTTGGAGGAAATTCGAGTATCTATGCAAATATATCAGTAAATTCCTAAAGTACTAGGTAATCTTGCAAATCAAATTATTGATGCATGTTTGTCTCTTCTAATTGGGATATAAGGATCTGACATCCTCTCCTCAAGTTCCTCTTCAATTGCATAAATGATATTTCCTTGATGGATAGTGGCCTAGAAATCCCTTGAACCTTTCCTTGTTGTGCATCATCATCCATGCATATAAAATTCTTATTGTAACAGTCAAGGATTGCATGGTTCTTTTCCAACCAATCCATGTCTATCAAAAAATTGCATGTACCTAGAGGAATCATATTAAAATCAATGGTTGTTCTCAACCCATTCATTTCAATTGGGCAATATCCGACTAAATATTTAACTTTTCCATTCGTACCTATAGTTAGTTGTACTAACCAAGGTTTGGAATATTTAAATTTCTTCAAATTAGAATTTTAAATTGTATGTCGAAAAATACAACAATAAAATCCTAATTTAATTTGTCCTTGAATTAAATTGTAGTTCCACATCTCATGACAAATTGTAATAGTTAATTAAGTTAATTTGACCTAATTGGCTCAGTTAATTCGAATTGAGGGTCTAACTAGATTCATGTAGAGTGTATCCTACTTCTTAGGAGCCCTGGTTGAGTTTATTTTGAGTTGTAATTATTTAATTCTATCTAACTGAGTTAAATTAAGTTAAACTAGTTCCAACTGATGGATGAATTAGTGGGAGATCCAGTAGTGGGGTGTAACCTGCAGTAGTGGGGTGTAACCAACACTAGTCAACCAGTAAATTGAAGATTCAATCATAATTAACTCATGCATGTCATATTAGAGAAAAACCAAGTTGAGATTAGAGTTTAAGGACAATGTACTATATGTTGTATAATCATTGGAATTGTATAGGTGGTGCATGTAATCAAAGAAAGGCCTATGAGAATTGCACAATTCATATTTTTGGAATTTCCCAATTAAATATGGGCTAATTCCCTAGGAAATGACACAAGGAATAGGAGCTTGGCAGGCAACAAAATTGACCAAGTATTGGCTTGAGCTTATCTGGGAAGTAATGAGATAGATTAAGATAGTGCAGAGGTTTCTCGGGCTTGAGCAAGAATTGCAATATTCTGATATTTTATAATTAATGAAATATATAGATAGCAGAGGTTTTTAGCTATGGCTTTCCACAAAAAATTATTGTGTTATGGGTGATTTAATTCTTTCTCTTTTATGCTTGATCATTTACTATTTCTGCTGATGAGTAGAGTAGATTCAAGTCAATTGTTTTAGCATATTACAGTCTATGGTTTGAATCTACAAGAAATTTATACATGGTATCAAAGTGAAATCACTATAGAAGAGGAGAACACGAGTTTGTCTTTTGTAGGAGAAATCGAATTTGTAGTATCATACTTAAGAGCTAGCAAGATGTCGTTCTATGGATTGAGACTCGAATATGCCATTGAGGGTAATTCGAACTATATTTCTTGGAAGGACATGATGGAGGCAGTGTTTGAAGCCAACAGACTTAAAAAATTCATAGACAAATATATTCCTAAGCCAGCTGATGCTCAGGATATGGCAGAGTGGAGAAAGTGTGTGGAAAAGGTGAGAATGATTATCCTAGAAGGAGTTCGAGATCATATTGTCTCAAACCTCCATGGTAAACTCCATTTGTAATGTGGAAGGCCTTGATAGATCTGTTTCAACACAACAATGACCACAAGGTGTTGGCATTGAAGGACAAGCTCAGAAAAATCAAGATGGAGAAGGGCGACATAATATCGAAGTACTTGAACAAGTTCACCGAATGTCAGGATGAGATTGGAATTGTCAGTGTTATAGTTTCTAAAGACTATTTGGTGAGCCTAGCACTTATAGGCCTTCCCAAGAGTTCGAATAACTACTAGGACTGAGTTAATGGGAGGGAGAAGCTACCAGAGTGGGAGCGATTGTGGTCTGACTTGGTACATGAAGAGATTTGATGGAACACCAGAGTTGGATATTCATCCAAGCATGATGATAAGGAGAATTGTGCCTTAGCTGGAAAGGAAAAGAAAGGGAAGGGGAAGTCATACCATTCCAAATCAAATTCCAATCAGGGCAGAAAGAAGAAGGACATGTCGAAGATTAAATGTTTTCATTGTCACGAACTGGGGCACTATGCCACAAAGTGTTCACATAAGAAGGCCTAAGAAGTCCTCAAGAGGAGTGGTAGGTGAAGCTCTTGCTTCACAATTCGAGCTGGATTTCACCCTCATTGTTTTCATGGTGACATCAATGATGGGTAGTGTGTGGTACCTCGATAGTGGAGCCTCATTCCATATGAACAACAACAAAGAGTTCTTCAGTGACTTGGAAGAGAAGGACCTTTAGGTGCACATCAAGATGGAAGATGAAGGGATGTATAATGCACCCCACATTGGTATTGTTACCTTCCAGAGGGAGTTTGGTTCAACTCTCACATTAAAATATGTCATGTACATTTCGGGTTTGATAAAAGAATTTGGTTTCAGTTGCCATGTTGGAGGAATGTGGCTACGATGTGATATTTAGAAAGGGAAAGACTTTCATTCATCACATAGCCTCAGGACAAGTGAAGCAGATAAGGGGTTGAGTGAAGAACCTCTACAAATGACTGTGCTAATTTGAGCACAAAATCATAGAAGGTGCAGATCTGAGACATCGGTGAGTTGTGGCATAGAAGATTAGGTCACTTGCACCACAGAGCTTTGAATATCATGAAAGAAAGTTCTACATGAATTCCCAAGGGTACACTAGAGCAGAGAGACACATGCAAAGGGTTTACATTAGGGAAGTACACCAAATATTACTTTCATGATAAAGATATTCGAGCACAAGCCATCCTTGATGGAGTTCACTCAGATGTGTGTGGATCGTTCTTGACAACATCCACAGCCAAGCATAGGTATTATGTAATATTTGCTGATTGATTTTTCTCGTAAGTGTTGTACATTCTTCATGTAGAAGAATGATAAGATGTTTGCTAAATTTTGTGAATTTAAAGAACTTGTGGAGAAAGATACTGGTAGGAAAGTTAAATCTGTCAGAAGCGATAACAATGGAGAATATGTGTCAAATGAGATGAAGAAATTTTGTGCATAAGAAGGAATTTGATGAGGGTTAATAGCACCTCATAACCCACAAAAAAATGGGGTGGCTAAAAGGAAGAAAAAAAAGTATTGTGGGAGTTGCATGGGAGATGTTACATGATCAGGGCGTACCATTGCACTTGTGGGCTGAAGCATGCAACACAAATATTTATTTCAGAACAAAAGACATCATCGAATTCTCGAGATGTGTACACGAGAAGAAGCTTTTTTCAGGTAAGAAACTAGATGTGGCACTCTTCACAATATTTATTTCATTAGTCTACTGTCATGTTAAAAAAGGATGCATGGAAAAATCTAGAGCCAATAGCTGAGTTGGGAATATTTGTGGGGTACACTGATACACCTCACAACTATCAGGTGTACCTTCCATCCACCAGGATGACAATGGTTCATAGAGATGTGAAGTTCGATGAAGAGAAGACCATGAGATGTTCCCTTGAGAGTGAGATTTAATTAATTGTAGGTGAGGAGCTTTTAGCTCCAAAGGAGGAACCTTAGGATGATGTGGAGCAATCACATGCATATGAGTAGAGAGTGGAATCACCCACTCATGCAGAGACTTCCAGAGATGGAAGGAAATGCACTAGAGAGACTGACAGATTCATGCATGATGCTAGAGAGAATGTGGGAGCACCCACATCACAACTTAGGTAGAGGTAGTCACCAGATCGATACACCGGATACATGGCTCTGATGAGTGAGAGTGTAGAGGTTGAACCATCCTCATTCAAGGAATTAGTGCATCAACCAGTATGGGTTGATGCTATGGTTGAAGAGTATGAATCCATTATTAGAAACAATGTTTGGGAAGTGGTCCCAAGACTAGCATATAAGTAAATGGTGAGTTCGAGAGGGATTTGCAAGGTAAAGAAAGCAACAAAAGGGAGTGTGGAGAAACAAAAGGCTAGATTTGTGGCTAAAGGATTCTCTCAGGTGGAGGGAATTAATTATGATGATATCTTTGCTCCAGTAGTAAGGTACTCTTCAATCAAATATATTCTAGCACTGTCAGCACAAATGGGATGGAAGATACATTAGATGGATGTGAAGACAACAATCCTCAACGATATGATTGTTGAAGAGGTGTATATTGAGCAACAAGAAGAATTTGATACCTTCAACAGAGAGTTGCATGTGTGTAGACTCAAGCAAGTGATATATGGACTAAAACGATAACCCCATGCTTGGTACACCAGGATTGGCAGCTATTTCACTGGGTTGAGCTTCACCAAAAGTGAAGCAGATGCAAACCTTTACCATATTGTGGTTGAAGGTAAATTGTTGATTATAGTATTATATGTTGATGATTTGATTTTAACAGGTGATGGGAAGCTGATAAAATATTGCAAAGAATATCTTGTAAGAGAATTCAAGATGAAGGACTTGGGGCTCATGCATTACTTTCTTGGTATGGAAGTATGGAAAGGAGATGGGGAACTGTTTGTTTCTCAGGGAAAGTATGCCAATGAGATACTGAAGAAGTTCCACATGGAGAGTAGCAAACCCATGGAGACTCCTCTAGTAGGTAATTGGAGGAAGGAAGATGCTAATTCAGGTTAAGTAGTGGAGGCTAATATTTATAGACATCTTATGGGTTGACTTATGTATTTGGTGAGCACATCACTGGACATGTGTTTTGCAGTTAACAAACTTAGTCAAGACATGGTTAAGCCAACCAAACTTTATTGGGAGGTAGCTAAACATGTGTTGAGATACCTCAAAGGCACCACTCAGTTTGGTCTTTGGTACAGACGAACAGAGGGAGTGAAGCTTCAAGGCTTCACAAATGTAGATTGGGGAGGGAGTTCATCAGATAAGAAGAGCACATCAGGGGGAATCTTCAGCATTGGGTCAATAACAATTTCTTGGGGCAACAGGAAGAAGAGATCAGTTGCACTCAGTTCAACAGAAGCAGAGTACATGGCTGCTAGTGAAGAGGCTTGTGAGGCTATTTGGATGAGGAAGATCCTTGTTGGGTTATTTGGTCAACAGATGGATCCTACAATGACTTACTATGACAATTAAATTTGTATCAAACTCTCTGAGAATCCAATTTTTCATGATTTGTCCAAGCATGTCGACATCTGGTATCACTATCTACAAGATTGTGTACAGAGGAGAGTCATGTTGTTGGAGTACATTCCTATAGAGGAGCATGATGCAGATATTTTGAAAAAGTCATTGTTAAGATGTAAATTTGAGTTTCACAGAGGTAGGATCGGAGTAACATATAATCCCTTTCTTGTTGAGAGGAAGTGTTGAAAAAAGCAGCAAGAAAATCCTAATTTAATTTATCCTTGAATTAAATTGTAATTCCACATCTCATGAAAACTTGTAATAGTTAACTAAGTTAATTTGACTTAGTTGGCTTAGTTAATTCGAGTTGAGGGTCTAACTAGAATCATGTATAGTGTCTCCTACTTTTTAGGAGCCCTGGTTGAGTTTATTTTGAGTTGTAATTATTTAATTCAGTCTAACTAAGTTAAATTCAGTTAAACTAGTTCCAATTGATGGAGGAATTGGTGGGAGATCCAGTAGGGTGTAACCAACACTTATCAACCAATAAAATGAAGATTCACTCATAATTGACTCATGCATATCAGATTAGAGAAAGACCCAGTTGAGATTGGAGTTCAGGGACATTGCACTATCATTTGTATAATCATACGTATTGTACAGGTGGTGCATGCAATTAGAGGAAGGCCTATGAGGATTGTACAATTCATATTTGTGGAATTTCCCAATTAAATATGGTTTAATTCCTTATGAAAATGTGCAAGGAAATAAGAGCTTGGAAGGAAACAAAATTGGCTAAGTATTGGCTTGATATTTTCTAGGAAGCAGTGAGATAATGCAAAGGTTGCTTGGGCTTGAGAAAAGCATTGTAATCTTCTCACATTTTCTAATTAATGCAATATATAGATAGTAGAGGTTTTTAGCGGTGGCTTTCCCTACAAAATTATTGTGTTATGTGTGATTGAATTCTTTCTATTTTATGCTTCATGATTTCATCAATCATTTACTGTTTACATTGATGAGTAGAGTAGATTCAAGTCAACTGTTTTAGCATATTACAATCTATAGTTTGAATCTACAAGGAATTTATACACTATATTGGCATTAATATAACTGTGGCTGGCTACAAAATCAATTAAAATAATAATGGGTTGATTGTTATACTTACCTTCAAATTCTATTACATGGGCTTGATGTTCCACTTGGTGATTATCCAAGGCTACATATATTCTAGGGATGCCCCTTTCGACATCTCCCACAGTAGTTGTTTCTTGCATGTTATGCACAATTCTTATCTTCTTTGCTCTATGAGGACAATCCCGATACCTATGATCTCCTTGGTAGCCACAACATTTAATTGGTGGAATTTGGGGCTTTTTGTTGGAAATTTTCCCCCCTTTTGGCTGGTTAGGATTTGATGCATCCTGCTGGAATGTCTGTGATTTGTTCTTGAATTGTAAAGGTTTTAAACCCTTTTTCCTTTGCTTTATGATATTATTTTTTCTTTCTACCCATAGTTTTATGCAAAACTGACTTGTTTATGCTTTACTCATACAACTATTCGACTTTTCTCATAGCTACCTCATGAGTCTTAGGCTCATCATATTTCAACTTGTCTACGTAGAAAGAGGGAAGTACACTAAAATACATTTGTATTTCACTTTCTCATCTTTAATAAAACTGGCATACCTCAGTAATTTATTGAATTTCTGACTATACTTGTCCATGGCCATATGTCCCAACTACATCTTGAAAAAATCCTACATATTACACTCATAATAACATTTATATAGATATTTCTTCTAGAAACACTCTTTAAATTTCTACCAAGTAATTTTTCTTTCATCTAGATGCTTAATTTCCTTAAGCTTCTCCCACCATAGATTTTCTTTACCCTTCAAGTGATATATGGCAATTATGGCCTCTAAGTTCAAATAATAATGGAACAACTAAAGATAGTTCCTCATCTCCAACAACCAAGTCTCCACTTCTTCCCCTTTCTTTTTTCCCCATTAAAGGTGGGGGGCTCAATTTTCCTCAGCTCCCCTTGTAGACTCTCCTTGTCAAATTTTATTTTAGTTTATCTCCGTGGTGACCCACTAGAGATATTATCAAATTTTGTAGTGGAATAAGCCTTTTTACTTTCCCTCCTAGTTGAGTGATGATGCTGACGAACAAAACCCTTGGAGTGCCTTGAAATTCCCATACCTTTCTCCTTAAACTCTACAATATGTTCATAGGCTAACATGGACTCAGTGTGTTGGTTCAATTCCTTCTAAATATTCTTCAAGATTTGTAAATTTTTATTATTTATCAGTTGTTGTTCTCTCATCAACTTCTCATTATTAACGTTATAGTTGAGCACTTCCATCTTTAGACTTCTCACTATCTCTTCAAGTTCTATTTCTTGAGGTCTAATTTCTCCATGACTATTAGATTTATCATTATCATTACGTAGACTAATATGTCCAGCCCTAATCTCATCTCCTTCACTGTAAGTTCTTTAATCATCCTTAGGATTCTTGTTTGCCATTAGGAAATTTTTCTGGAGTTTCACCTATACATTTCTCTGCAAATTCTTACCTATTTTACTTTCTGAGTTATGAGTTCAGACTTCACTAGCCTATGCTCCTTTTCAAAAAAATTCTATTGACTATCTAATTACTTAATTGTAATGCTCGAGCTAAAATATACACCCTCTAGAAGTTTACATCCAGTTTAGGCATTTTTCCCAGTAGAAACACTATAACTTTCCTTTGAAACCTCCTAGAAAAAAAAAAATTGATTTCAAATTTTGGGTGAATAGGCATAATATGTTTAGAATTAGCTTTCCAACAGCTAGTTACATTCTCAATTCAAAGTTATAGGCTGCAATCTATGTCCCTTGGAAGTTCTGATAGTTTTTCTTCAAATTCTCTATACCCAGAATATAATTCTCGACTAACTGTTTTCTTGATGGTACCTATACTTTCCTCACTTCTTCTTTTCTTCTCAGAGTAACTCTACCTCTTGTTGTTTTTCCACTTTTATTACACTTTTACCAATCTTTCATTGGAGAAGAACTAATTGTTCTTCCACATGGGCATCATGGCAACACATTCCAAATTAAAGCCCCATAAATATTACTTAAAAATATATTACTACTCCCACATGTAATTTTGACTAGGTCTCAATTTTATTTTCATTATATATATATATATATATGCCACTGGTTAACACCAACCAACCACATCGCTCTACGGGCCCCACTTAACCAATGATGAATATCACGCCCACAATGAACTATCTAGATCAAAATGCGGGGGGGAGGTAGGGAGGCCATGATGTTAACTGGAGGTGGGGGGTCTGCTATTGCGATTACGATCCTAGTTCCAACTGTCCAAATAGAAAGATGGACCTTTGTTTGTTAGAGATCAATGGTATGGGGAGAGGGGGTTTTGGGGGTCCTATTTTTGTATGAAAAGGAGGGGTTTTTCTATCGTGGTTCCACCCCACTCTGTTAGGTTCTATTGTGATCCTTTCAAGGTTAGGCTTGGACCAACTCTCGACCCTATATCACTACGATTTAATGACTACACAACCTAGGAAACCAAGAAAGGCACACCAATCAGAAACCTCTAACTAATTGGGCAACCAAGAAAAGGCACACTCCTTTCCTGTGAAAAATTTTAAGAGTAGAAAAGACAGAAACATCTAAAAAAACTAAGAAAGAAGGAAACATCTCAATGTAGACTTTTCTTTATCTAATAATGTATTTGATTTTTATGCAATAAATTTTGTAAAAATACAAATTAAAACAAGGATAATGTTTTCATTATTTATAAAAGGCTCATCTCTACCTCATAATAAATGATGCTATTGTTTCCAGAGTTGTTGTGTGATTCTCTTTTCTTGCATCTAGATTGTTATGTGATTCTATGAATCAATTTTTTTATATATGCAAGTAGATCAATTGGTATCAGAGCTTAAGTTCTTGGAATCCATCCACCTGTTTGAAGTTTCTTTTTAGGGTTATACATTTCACTCCATTGGGTGGATGAAAATCATGCCTCCCAATCTAGAGCCTTTGATTGCAGAATCACCAGTTCGTGATTTAGCCATGGAACATCAAGAGATAATTATGCTGCAACAACAATGATACCCTCCAGGGAAAATGCAGCTTGATACACTCTTTCAGCTGCCCAAATTCTTAGGCCAAATGAATGGTGAGGCTACCAGTTCTTGGCTCTGTAGTCTCTCCAACTATTTTAGAACCTTCCCGACGATGGAAGACGAAATGAAACTTAAAATCTTCATTCTACAATTGGAAGGCCTGACACAAATAGGTGGGATAATCATCTTGAGAATATGTCCTTTGTTGCCAAACTTGGAAAACCAGTAGAGACCAGATCAACACCTATCACCTCTTGGCATAAATGTTTTTAGGTCTTATGAGAACACTTATATCCTTCAGGATATATCCAAAACTCCTTGCCAAATGGTTACAATTTCAACAACTATCAAATCAATCAGTGCAAGCTTACGTTGATGTGTTCTACAAGTTGCACATTCAAATCCATATCTCTAATCCAGAAGAGGTACTAATTATCAAATTTAATTTTGGTTTGCTAATGCTTTTTCACCAAGAGGTCGAGTTGTTTGATAGGACTTCATTGGCCAAGGCATTTATTCGGGCCCTAGTTTTGGAAGGCAAAGTGGGTCCTCGAACATGATATCCTCAAGCCCGAAATGGTCTGTTTCTCTCTGGTTCTTCTAATGTAGCCTCTGCCTCATCCCCCACACCTCAAAATACCCCTTGGTGTACATTTCATAAGACCAACTCACATGCTTATGCAAAGTGTAAAGTACTGAAAAATATATGCCTTATCAAGACTCTTTTTATAGAGGTTGAGCAACCAAATGCCACTACCCCACTTGCAGTTGTTTCTCTTGACAATCTTACTAAAGTGGACCCGTCTCTCATCCTCATGACAACTAATGCACCAAACACCTTTGTTTCACCTTTGTTTACCCATAGTTGTCAAATCAAACTTGAGTTGGCCACTCTTATTCTCAACAACGGGAGTCAAAAGAATATTGTGGCATAGGACTTGGTTCAATGCCTTTGCCTTCCCACCACTCCACATCCACACCCTTATCATCTCGGTTAGGTCCAAACTACACCCTCATCTTACCATATCCCAATGATGTGTTGTAACCTTTTCTATTGTACCTTTCTGCAATACTGTGATATGTGATGTTTCTCCTCTCGATTGTGCTGATTTGTTACTGGGAATTTCATACCAAGAGACTCGACATGTTTTTTATCATGCTAAAGATCACCAATACCACTTGCAGAAAAATGTGCACACCTATGTGCTCACCTCCTCAGCTTGCACATCTACGCAACTTTCTACTGGAAAATCTCCCCTTAAGTGAGTCCATTTAAACCAATGTGTTTCTTTGTTCTTGGTTTGTCTTGTCAAGCCCAAAAACCTCACCAATTTGGTTTCTCCCAATGGCTCTTCTACTCCAATAATTTGAAAATGTCTTCACCAAACCCACAAGGTTGCCACCAACATGCTCTGTTGAACACAAAATCGATCTTATTCCTGGTGCTTCCTTACCCAATACCCCATCTTATCACCTCAATTCTTGAGAGGCTGCTGAGATAGAATGCCAAATTGAACTATTCTTGACATCCATTCATATTCAACCTTCATCCTTGCCATGTGAATCTCCAAATTTATTATTCCCAAAAAGGATACTTCTGAATGGAACCTCATGAAATACTACCAGGCCATTAATAAAGCCAATGTTAAAAACCGTTACCCCCTACCCCTCATTGAGGATTTGTTGGACCACTTTCATGGCGCTTGTTTCTTCACAAAGATGGATTTTACTGTAGACTACCATCAAGTTCGCATACATGCAACCGACATATGGAAAATTTATTTCGAAACAAACTTTGGTCTATTTGAATGGTTGGTCATGCCATTTGGATTGATCAATGCACCGATCACCTTTATGAGATTCAACAATGATGCTTTTAGGGCACAATTGGGTAAGTTTGTTGTCATTCACCTTGATGATGTTTTTGTATTCAGTAAATCTTGGGAAGACCATATTTCGCATGCTCAAAACATACTTGAGTTGTTGCAAGCACATCACCTTCAATTTAAAGAGAAGAAATCCTATTTTGGACAAAAATGAGTTCAATATTTGGGATTTATTATTAACAAAATAGGGGTTCACCTAGATCCCTCTTGAGTATAGGATTTGGCGTAATAGACAACACCTTCCAATGCACATGACCTCAAGAGCTTCATGGGAGGTATTAATTTTTACATAAAATTTGCCTCTCATTTCTCATAGTTGGATCGCCTTTCGAACCGATTGTCAAATCAAAAAAAGTTTGCTTGGGATGTTGAATCTGAGCGACAATTTTCTCAAATCAAGAATACATTATGGTCTGTCCCTGTTCTTGATTTTCCCGATACGAATCAACCATTTGAGATGGAAACCGACACCTCTCAATTCACCATTGGGGTTGCTCTTAAACAGGGAAGACCATTATGAGGTGCTTGCGGATGCTAAGCTCATGTACAACACATATGACAAGGAATTCTACAATTTAGTGCAAGCATTGAAACAATGATGTCACTACATTCTTGGCAAAGAGAACGTCCTCCATATAGATCATCATCCAATGATCTTCAACAACTCACAACGCAAGGTTCAATAGCAATGCCATCTAAACTAAGTTTTTTCATTCAAAAATTCCATATGGTGATTAAATTTAAGAAGGGGAAAACTAACAAAATGGCTAATTTGTTAAGTCAACCACCTACTCAGGTCCTACACATCCTAGAGGTGCGTTGTGGTGCATATGATGCTTGGAAAGATATGTATGCAACATATCTAGTATTTGGGGAGATATGGGAAGCTCTGCAGCAACCTACAATCATAAAAAAAACTCCCTTTCTTGATTGTACCATTCGTGATGGTTGGTTGTTTAAACTTGACCAACTATGTGTGCCATAATCTAATGATTGTCTCCTTCTCATCCATGAAGCACATGAATTTTCATGCAGAGGGAATTTTAACACAACCAAGACCATTCTCAATCTTGAACACCACTTCTATTGGTCTGCCTTACCCAAGCAAGCCAAAATATTCATTCACACATTTTCTCTATTCATAAAGTAAGCCCTCAAACCATAAGCATGCTTTGTATCAGCCATTACCAATTCTCTCTTGTCCTTGGGAATCCATTTTCATGGACACTTTAAGTGGTCTTCCTACTACTTTCTGCAAACATGATGCTAGTTGGGTAGTGGTCTGTCCTTTCTCCAAGATGGCTATCTTTCCTCCTTGTCATAATACTATCTCTGATGCTTAGCCACAAATCTCTTCTTCCAACATGTTTGGCCACACTTTGGCTTTCCAAGTAGCATTATTTTTGATCGCGAATCTCATTTTCTGAATACATTTTGGTGTACTCTTTGGTCTTTGTTGAGTTACCAACTTCGTTTCTCCACTGCCTTTCACCCACAAACAAATGGACAAACCAAAGTTGTCATTCATACTTTGGTTCACTCGCTCCATAATTATTTTTCTAGAAACAAACAATGGGATACATATTCTCACATCATTGAACATAGTTACAATAGGTCCACACACTCCTCAATTGGTTTCTTGCCTTTTGAGGTTTGTTTTGGGTTTTAGCCAAGTGCACCCTCTAAGATGCCATTGAATCTCACCACTTCTAGGTCTGCACACCAACAACGTGAACAAAACTTAGCTCAAAATTTCATACACTCCATATCTCAATGCCAGACTCAAGTAAATGTTGTGTTGTAGGCCACCCAAGATCGCACCAAACGGAGGCATGACAAGAAACACAGACCTTTTTCTTTCCAACTTGGAGATTGTATCTAGTTCTTGTTGGATAAGAAATTCTTTAAGGGCCATAACATAAGATGCACCCTCTATGATATGGCCCATATACTATTCTAGAAAGCATTGGCGACAACACATATTTCTTAGACTTGCCTTCCCATCTCAACATCCACAATGTGATTAATGTTAATAATATCAATCTCTTTGAACCACCTCTCCTTGAGGAATCTGTTCCAGTTCGTCATCTAGTGGATAATATTCCAAATTTTCAGCCTCCTTTGCTCAAAGATACAATTCTTGAATCTAAGAAAAGGAATACATGCCCATAGACATACTTTTCATATCTGATTGGTCATAAGGGACACAAACCAACACAGAAAAAATGGATGACTGTAGAAAAATTGCAACTCATTTTCCCTCATTTGGTGGAGGAAGCAGGGACACTATAATAGGGAGTAATTGGGAAACTAAGAAAGGAACACCAATCAAAAACCTCTAACTAATTGGGAAACCAAGAAAAATCACACTCCTTTCCTTGGAAACATTTAAGAGTATAAAAGACAGAAACATCTAAAAAAAACTAAGAAAGAAGGAAACATCTCAATGTATTTTCTTTATCTAATAATGTATTTGATTTTTATGCAATATCTTTTGTAATTACAAATTAAAATAAGGAGAATGTTTGCATTGTTTATAAAATGCTCATCTCTCCCTCATAATAAACAATGATATTATTTCCCTAGTTGTTGTGTGACTCTCTTTTCTTGCATCTATATTGTTATGTGATTCTCTGAATCAGTGTTTCGGATATGCAAGTATATCACAACCACTCCTTCGCAGCCTGGTTACGTCACTACGAGCCTTGGCCTCTTTGTGCTAGCGAGACCTCGTGGATTAGACCTCCTCTAATACAACGAGGCACTACTACTATATGTTATTCAATAATTTATATTATATATATATATATATTATATATATAGTATATATATATATATATATAATAATATATATATTATTATATCTATATATATATATTAATCTATATCCTATATATAATATATATATATATATATAACATATATATATATATGTGTGTGTGTGTGTGTGTTGGTGTATAGTCACATAAATCCTGGCTTCTATTTAAAAAATATTCCAACACATTTCTACAATGATTTATATATTACCACACACGTTATTGCCTATATCAATCATTTATAATACACACCACACCATACTATAGTATAAAATTGTTTGGATTTCGAGTTATTTGTGGTACATTAATGAATTGGTTAATAAATGTTATTAATGTAATGTTATATTATATGTATATGTTATATATATATATATATTATAATATATATATATAATATATATATATATATATAATATATATATGGGTCATTTAGTCATCAAGAATTGTTCATTTATGTGATGTAAAAGGAGTTCCCCCCTTAAAGAATCTTATTTTCAAGTCATTTATTTATCTTTTGTTTTTTTTGTGATCTGGTTACCTAACATTTGGTATTAGAGCTTTGGAGCCCAAGGTTTCACTGCTTCAAACAGGTCAACTTGGAAGTTTCACTCTAATGTTTTTTCTAAGAGGCCTTAGAAGATGAAATTTTTACCATGTGGATTAAAAATCTTGGTGAACATTGTGTAAAAATTTAATATCTTGGTTCACTATATTTTCAGAGATATGGTCCAAAGAAGTTATGGTTTCTGCATGCTCCATGATTCAATCTAAAACAAGCATTCCAAGGAAAATAATCATAACTTCCTCTTTGTGCATTGGATTTAAATTTTGCAAAAAGTGATTGAAATAAGATGGAATTTTGTTTCTTTTGTAACATTTTCAGGGCCGAAGGTCGAAATAGTAACACGTGGCATCCGGTACAAATTCGCTCTACTGAACTAGTCCATAATCAGGTAATCGTGGTATATTTGGCATAACTTTATTTTGAATAATCCAATTTTTTCTTGAGTTATGGAATTTGAAAGAAGAATCAAATAGCTACCACAAAATGTTATTTTAGACTTGGAGAGCCAAAATCACAAAGATAAAACAGTGCAAGTTTAGCCTTGTCAACAAGCTCATCAAGCTCCAAAAGGTGCATATTTTTAGATTTGCATTAGTTTTGTTTGAAAATTTAGTTTTAAGTGATTCAAAGGGAAAAATGAAGAAAAGATATCATTAATTTATTCCAAAATTCCTCCTAAACAAAACAAAATAACTACACCCATTAAGCCCTCAGAAAGCTCTACTATGACGCGTGAAGAAGAAGAAATGCAACATGATATATAAAAATTACGAGACCAAGTGCAACAATTTTCACTCTCACAAAGATAAACTAAAGATGAATTGGAAGAGATGAATGCTAATATGGATGGCTTAGAGGAAAAATAAAAGGTGACATGGAGGGTTTAAAAGTAGACATGGAAGGTTTGAAGGAAGGTTTGACAAACATGCTACAAGAAAGGCTTCTTAATCGTGACAAGGTAGTCCATGAAACTCATGATGAAAACAAAAGGAATGTGAATCATGATTTTATAGACTCCAAATTTGGGCTAAATACAAACCATATTCCAAAGATAGATATGAGGAAGTTTTATGGCAAGGATTTGGTAACATGGATACTATAGATGGAGCATTTCTTTTATCTACACAATGTGTAGTATTCATTTCATATTTATATTTAGAACCCAATAAATTTGTATGGTATAGATGGATTTTTTCTCATAAAGTACAACACATTATGAGGATACAAAGAGCAATGACTTCTTTAGAAAAATGATAAATCTCAAACAAAAGGTTTCAATTGGGGAGCACATTGAGGACTTCCAAACATTGAATATCAAGGTAAGTGATACTCCAGAAGAGCATATGATTGATGTCTTCATAGGGAATTTAAAGTATAACATACATCATGAGGTTTTCCTCTGGGAGCCTAAGTCATTAGAGAATGCATTCAAGGTGGCAAGAAATTTTGAAAGCCAAAATTATGACAACAAGGAGGACTAACACTGACAACTATAAATATGGAAGTGTTATTGCTTCTAGATTCCCACAACCTACAAGGTTGACACCACCTAAAATGGAGGAAAAAGGAGAAATAGGGCTTTGTTATAGTTGTGATAGTAAATGCACTAAAGGTCATAAGTTTATGGAGAAGAAAATATTTTACATAGACTAGGAAGAGGATGAAGAAAATGAAGAGGAAACATCAAATGAACAATATATACACTAGTAAGCAGCCTAGAGGGTTGAATAAATGAATCCAATCTTATCGTGTAATGCATTGTCGGGAATTATCACTCCTCAAACTCTCAAGATAGAAGGATATATCAATAAGAAAAAGGTAATAGTGTTGATTGATTCGGTTAGTACTCATAATTTTATTCATTGTAAGATAGCCAAGGATTTGAATTGCTTTCTATATCCAACACCAAAATGTCAAGTGATGGTTGCAAACGGGGGAGATATAAATTTCTTAGGGAAGTGCCATAATAAATATCTAACCATGGGGAAATATGTGTTGAATAATCTAATTATTTACATTCTAATGGGTGGTGTGAATTTTGTATTAGGAGTCCAGTGGTTGCAATCTTTGGGGACGATATATTTTAATTTTCAAGAACTTTTCTTGAAGTTTTTCTCGCACGGAAAGGAAATTGAATTAAGTGGTATCACAGGGAAACCTAGGAAGATAATTAGCTATAATGGAATGAAAAATATTTTAAGAAGGAACAACAAGGGGTAATTTCACAATTATGTTCTATAGTTGCTCAAACATCTACTTCATCCATTTCTTCAGATCCCCAAAGAGTCCTTGACAATAATTCCAAGGTATTTGAGACTCCCAAAGGTATGCCTCCTATTTGTGATCATGATAATGTTATTCACTTAATTCTAGGAAGCATTCCTCCAAACATTAGACCTTATAGATATCCCTATGCCCAAAAGAGTGAAATTGAATGTATGCTTGCAGAATTGTTAGAGGTGGGTATAATTCAACCTGGCCCAAGTTATTTCTCTTCTCCTGTAGTATTGGTGCACAAGAAGGATGGTTCATGGCATATGTTGCCAGATTATATAGAGCTCAACAAGTTCACTATTAAAGATAAGTTTTCCATTCCTATCATTGATGAATTGTTGGATGAAATACATGGAGAAATTTACTTTACCAAGCCCGACCTTCTTTCAGGATATCATCAAATCAGAATGAGGGAAGAAAACATTATTTATTTATTTTTATAACTCATGAAGGTCATTATGAATTTGTGGTCATGCCTTTCGTCCTTACTAATGCACCTTCCACATTTAAAGGTTTGATGAATTCCACTTTCAAACCCTTAGTTAGCAAATTTGTCTTAGTATTTTTTGATGATATACTAATCTACAACAAGTCTAGGAAAGATCGCGTTGAACATGTTGATAGGTTGCTCAAACTATTAGAGGAGAAAAAATTATATGGAAAACTCTCCATTCCTTTTGGGGTATAGGAAGTGGAATATTTGGGTTATATTGTATCCCATGAGGGTTTTAAGGCAAACCCTAACAAAAGTAAAGCCATCAAGGAATGGAAAATCCCCACAAATTGAAGGCATATTCAAGGATTTCTTTGGTTGACAGGGTATTATTATATGTTTGTTATGAATTATGGGAAGATAACAACACCTCTAATGAGATTATTGAAGAAATATGCATTTTTTTGGAGCCTAGAAGAACCTAAGCCCTTTGAAAATATTAAACATGCAATGTGTCAAGCTCTGGTATTAGCTACACTAGATTTCACAGAAACCTTTATTGTGGTATGTGATGCCTTAGGAAAAAACAATGGTGTTTTTTTAGTGCAAGAAGGAAGACCCATTACTTTTGAAAGTTGTCCAATCAAGGTAAATTATTTACAAAAACCTATATATGAGAAGGAAATGTTGACAATCCTACATGCACGGAATAAATGGTGCCCTTACCTAGTGGGAAGACACTTCAAGGAAAAAAAGTTCATGATAGTCTTAAATACATCTTGGAACAAAGATTATCTTAAGAAGAGTAGAAAAAATGGGTCATAAAGATGTTGGGTGATGGTTTTGAAATCATATACAAAAAATGGAAGCAAAATGTTATTGTAGATGCACTCTTAAGAAGGGATGAGGATGTGGAAGAATTTCTCTGTGCCATTTCTATTATCCAAATTGATTGGGTAACTAAAGCAAGGGAGGAATGAAATAATGATGAAGAGGTATGGACAAACATCCAAGAGTTGTAGCAAGATCCCAATGCATCTGATTCATTTAATTGGAAAAATGATTCACTGTGGTACAAAGATCGCTTATATCTACGTAAGAACTCCTAACTTAAACAAAAAGTTCTTTTGGAATTGAACACCTCTCCTATAGGAGGGAACTCAATATTTTTAAAATTTTACCACCGGGTGAAGAAGGATTTTTTTGGGATGATCTAAAATATAATACTCAGAACTTTTTGGTAGAATGTTTGGTTTGCCAACAAAATAAAGTTGAGACAATTAAGACCCCAAGAATTTTACAACCATTAGTTATTCCAAGTCAATATTGGGGAGAGGTCTCAATGCATTTTATCACAAGTTTATCCAAATATAAAGGAAGGAGTGTCATCATGGTGGTAGTTGATATACATACCAAGTATGCACACTTTTGTGCATTATCTCATCATTTTAAAGCCAATACAATCGCGCCTACATTTGTGGAAATAGTTCAAAAGTTGCATGGAAACCCAAAGATTATTGTAAGTGATAGAGATCCCATTTTCACTTGAAATTTTTGGACATAATTATTTTCTTTTCTTGGTACTCAATTAGTTCATAGCTAATCTTATTATCCTCAATTTGATGAGGAAACTGAGATAGTGAATAAATTTTTGGAAGGATATCTTCATTGCTTTGTATATAATAAAAAAACACAATGGATCATATGGTTACCCCTGGAAGAATGGTGGTACATCACTTCCTTCCATACCACAACAAAAATTACCCCATTTATGGTGCTTTATGGATATCACCCACCATTTATCACATCATCTTTAAGAGACAATTACAAGGTTCAAGAAGTGGAAGATCACATCAAGCATTAATAAAAAGTTCTCCAACTCCTAAAGGATAACCTAAATCTAACACAAAATCAAACGAATCAACATGTAGATCGACACCGCAATTAAAGAATTTTTGACGTGAGAGATTGGGCATTTTTATGACTACAACCATACAAACAAAAGTTCCTCAAGCAAGCTAAGAAGGATAATTAATTATAACCCAAGTAATATGGCCCTTACAAGGCGTTGCAAAAGATTAACACTATGGAACACAAATTAGAGTTGCCTGCATCTTCGCGAGTACACCTAATTTTCCACATTTCATGCTTGAATAAGGTTACAGGTGACAAGATCCAAGTTCAAACTATATGCCAGAACTTGATGAGGAAGGAAAAATCAGATTGGAGCCTAAAGCAATCACAAAAACAAGAATTCAAGAACTACAAAACAAATCAATTTTAGTGTATCTCATTAAGTGGAAGAACTTACCTACTGAAGACTCCACATGTGAGGATGAGTATTTTATTCAAAAGAATCTAGAACTACTCAATCATTGAGGACACCACTTTTTTGAAGGAGAAGGAAATGTTAGGACCCTATAATACTAGTGCAGCCCCCATATTGTTATTGTTGTGCTTCTGTTGTGGCCACCAACAACCCCCCTCTTTGTTTGATATTAGCAATAACACCAAGCAAATGGGGACCCTTAATAAAAAATCCAAGTAAACGTTTGATAAAATTTTTGTATTTAACTCCTTAAAACTTTATCGCAACAAAAGAATGAAACATTTTTCTTATGAGCATAGTAGACTACGAAAAAGTGACACGAAATTCATCACATCACATTCATTATGAAACGCTCTCAAATGAAAAAACTTAAGAAGTCTCCGACGGCCGATATGCGATGTCACGTATCGCAACATCGCATAAGTAGCACACAATGACTTAACAACTAAATCTGCGATGATGCGATGAATGCGATCTGCGATGAATGCGATCCGCGATAATTCGCGATCATAATTTTCTGCGATAACACATCTCGAAGATGCGATCCACGATGTTGCGATGCGAGTCGCAGAAACCACCCATCGCAAATTTTCCTCGGTGCAGTATTTAATGGAAAACCGTCCGTTAACCAAAATTGGGCGCACACCTTAAAAGAAATTAATGGTTGTACATCAAAAGTATTCATGAAGGACAGTGTCGTGTTTTTCGAAGAGTGAGTTCGCTACAGATGTTGTGATTATGCATTCATAAGAACTTAAAGCTTTCATGTCAATCTTTATTACCATTACTCTTTTCCTTTGCTTAAACTGTAAGACAGGAAATAACATGACGCAATGTGCAGGAAACATCTAAGGAAAAGGGGAAAGCGTCAATGCTCGGAGAAGAGATAAGAAATCCCTTCAGAAACGGATATCGCATGCGACAGGATCACAGACTCCAGAGTATCACTCAACAGATGCTGATGTCAACTGACCACCTAAAGCTCAGAGTCAAATATGCACAAAAGCAGTATGTTTACAAAGAAAAACCCTGAAGCTTACACACTAGAAAAGTCTGGAATGAAGAACGGAGGCAGTTTTCGATGCAGAAAATTATTCAGAGAGTTAAGTCTCTAACTTCTTCAATCATCCGCAAGGCCGGAAACCAAAATAGCAAAAGCAGAATCAGTTTAAGGAAAAATTGGGTTATTACCAAGAATACACACACTGAATACACCCAGCCCTAGGAAGACTCTCGAAAATATCTTCTAGTTTACCAGAAAGAGGTGCCAGCGCTTGTTATTTCTATTTCCATAGCTCAAACGAAAGCGGAAGGCGACTAGCCGACTCTTCCCAAGCGAATGTTGCGTGCTTGCAGCACTAAGGAGAAAGTACAGAAATAGTTTAGAATTAGATTCAATTTTTAGAAATAGTTTTGCTTTATCAGAAGGGCGGTTATTTAAAAAACCGTATCCTAAATTTATGTAATTAAATTAATTAGTTAGCAGTATTTAAACCCTTCTCATGCATTTAGAGAAGGGTCCAAAGATTTGTCAAAAACTTGTCCTTAGAACATGCACTTCTGCACCCTCAGAGGAGGTTTTGATGAATGGATGGATCGAGATTTATTTTTATTTGCAT
>APFE031263589.1:135153-157747 GCA_000404065.3 Pinus taeda | reverse complement strand
GATTCCACTTGGAGATTGATGATCTCTTACTCATCCCTAGGCGAATTCGGAGAGGCAAGTGTCACAGGAGAAGTTTCTGGAAGATTCCATGATCATCCACCTTGCAAACTGTATCTGCCATTTGTCTACTCTCAGCCATCGCACCCTACAGAAGGGATTTCTATTATGCATCGCACTTTTTACTTTGAACAGGTGAGATGCATCTCACCCTCTGCACCAGGCAGTCTGTATGGTCCATTTTTGACCAGTTCTGAGCAGTTTTCTGTGGAGAACTTCTGGGAGATGATGTAATCAGCTGACCTTGTTCCTTTAGGGTGTGAAGCAACACTTTTAGGGACTTAGAAGCCCTTGGTTTATGGACATGTATGATTGTGGTTGCAGTGCCCCAAAATGTCTATAAAAATCCTCCCTTGGCAACGTTTCCTTGTATCAGAAGGTCCAAAAACCAAGGCATATCCCTACCTTAAAACCATCATACTGGTCATAACATGCTCACAACAATAAATGGACACTATTGGGTACTAGTGTCCCATAATAGCCCTGCTCCTGAAGTGCTTTACCAACATATTAATGCATGTTCTAATTTCTTTCACCGACACTGCTATTTCTGTCAGTCGGTTTCAACCACCCAATTGGCCATTTTCATTATTTCTTGTACCAAGCACACAGTTTCCATTAGATTCAAAATAAATTCAAATAAATTCAAATCATACCTTAGTGGTGGCTTGTTAATAAGGTACACCTGCAATTCTATTCACTTCTTGTCACAACAAGTCAAACTAGTTGTTTGATCAAATCATCATGTATAAACATATCACAATTGGTTAGCTCAAAATGCAATCCATAATAGATCAATATTATAGATCAAATGTAACCATCATAAACAAGAATCATATAGATCACATGCATAGTAAAAGTGAAATAAAATACCAATACTTATCCTTCAACGATCCTTACTTCTATCTTTGTTCTTTCTATACACACACCAGATCGATTGCCACACTCGACAAGAATATAGTGCTTTTTCTTCTCTTTAATCACGTACACATACACACATTGTACATCACAAGACGTGCATATAGACACAATGTACAATACCACACAATACATACACACACACTCACCACACAAAACAACACATACACCAAAACTTGGTGTACAATACAAAACAAACACTTACATCCGGTGTACAACAAAACACATATGTACACAAATTACAACATAATGAATACACATGTCACGATACCATGACTACACAATGCACATACATAGTATCGCATACTCGCAACACAAAATTTATGACATGCACACAATACCACATGTACACTAGTACCATATGTAGAACATGTACATAGTACCAACTAAACAAATCTCCACCTGCACCATGTGTACACAACATCACATGTACATGGCACCATCTGCACAACATGTATACAATGCCACATGTACAACATGTACACAATACCAAATGTACCTAACACCACATGCACGACATGTACACGACACCACATGTACACAACGCCACATGCACGACATGTACACAACACCACATGTACACAACACCACTTGCAAACAACACCATATGTGCATGGAACCACATGTACAACATGCACACAACACCATATGTACATAACACTGCATATACAACATGTACATAGCACCATATGTATAGAACATCGCATATCCAACATGAACACAACACCATATGCACTCAACACCGCATATCCAACATGCACACAATATGATATGTACACATCACCACATATCCAACATGTACATAGAAACATCTATACCCAACACAACACCACATATACAACATGCACTCAACACCATAGGTACACTCACTGAATATACAATATGCACAACATATACACAACAATAACACTGCACATCCAAACCACACTCTCTACCAAGCAACCTTGCTTCTAGTGTCTCTCCGACATCCATGCTTATCCCAGCATGCCAAAAATCTCACTACTTTTATTCAGCTGATGTATCTGTTAGAGTTACATGTCATAACATAAACATAAGCATGATACAAGCATACAATATAAATTCATATTCACATGATACTGACCTCGTAGAGTTGTCATGACTAATCTCCCCACTTGATTCCGCATAATACCAGGAACCTCTTCATGCCATTCACCTGCATAAGAAATCATTCCTCCATAAGGATGATCCCTTAAAACCATGCCAGATAGTGACACACACACACACACACACATATAATCATTAGCATAAAAAATCATGATCCTATGAGACAATGACATACATACATACATATATACATATAAGCATTAGCATTAAACAATCATGATTTACGATGGCCCTATCAAAAAATGACATACATACAGACATACATGTATACATATGTAGACATCAACATAATCATAATCACAACATAATTTTCAATTATCATAAGGTTAAGGTTAAGAGAACTCCCTTTACTCATGCACAACATGCAAAACACTAAGAATAACCATTCCCAACATAGCCAAGGCATTTGATGCCTCAGATCCATTTACTTCACCTTTCCTGTTACCTTTCTCATGACTTTTCTACCATTGTCCATTTACCCCAATGGAACCAACCAATCCAACTGACTGTCATACTCTTACCTTCAATTTCCATTATACATGCACCGAGCTTCATCTAGGTGTTTCATTACCTGTCGGGTACCACACATCTCTCCCGAGCTCCATAAACTTTCCTCTTTTCCCAACCAATTCCCAAGACCCTCAAAAAATGAAAGGAAAAACAAAGACAAATAAGAAGAAAACCATGAAAACCAATAGCAATATGACACCACAAACAAAGTGGCAAGACCTTGCACCAGAATAAACAAAACCGCAAATCAAGCGCAACAAATCACAAAATGGAAAAAGCACAAGACTAGCAAAAAACACCATGACTCAATCCCCATTGTTCCCAGTGCTTCCAAAGGAAATCTCAACCTGAGCCTTCTTCAAGATTTCATGGCAGACTCTTTGTCATGCAATCCCCTGCATCATACTACCATAAGCACATAACGGTTAGCACATAAATAAATATACAATATAGTAGCTATCTTACCTTGTTGTGCCAAGCACATTTCCTTATGGCTTAACACTCCCCTGCCATCTAACAAGGGACTCCAATTCCCTTGATAGATCTAGATATAACTAGACACCATCTGTTATACTTGTCAAATACATGTCCATGAATATAGCACATATCCACATAATGTCATATAAAATCAAGATTAAAAAGAATTCATGTATGCAAAGGACTCATTCATTTGGAACTATGGTTTCCAAACATAGCCAAAGGAATTCTCTGCCAATTACTTTCTTTTACCTTTTATCTTGTTGCAATTGAGTCTTATTATATGATATTACATCACCCAACTATTAGTTATATAAGCACATCCACTATTACCTTGTCATGCTAATACTAGGCATGTTTTCCTATCACCGTTCAAACATGTAAGTCACACATTCCAAAGATCAAGACATTGTATTTTTTAATTTTAAATCAACCTTTACTAGGACCAACAAACATGTCATAATCAATTAATAGTCTTTTCTTATACTACTACAACTATCACCTACTTAAATTCAAGTTCATATCAGTTGTCTCAACACATATTATGTTAACACAACCATTTGAAACAATATCATTCCTTCAAGAAATCTCATAGACACATTCTCATATCATGCAATTAACCAAACATTCAAACAACTTGCAAACATACCATGTTAAATAAATCAACTAGATGACATAATCACACAGTCAACCTTCAAATGGACGACCTAATCAAACTAATACCTTAATGTATCTCAAGGGAGGCTATATTTTCTACACAATCAATCTAGATTAGCACAATATAACTTCACAACACATCAACCCAAACATAAATAAGGTCATGATGCCCATAACCGTAACTAGCTAATATGTTCACCTCATAAGCTCATAAAAATTATCATTCATGCAAAAAAATCACATATGCATAATAAATCTAGATTAGTATGACATGATATCACAATATATTAACTCATACTTGCATGCCATAACCATAATCATCTGCATAGGCCAATCTAGGTTAGCATGATACATATTACATCAAGGTCTTAATTGCAATGTCCACAATCATCATGCATATGACTGCATTGCATATAACAACAAATTACTACCATGCATGACTATTTGATGCATGTACATATGATCACATTGATTAATTAACATCTATCATACATGTAACCATAACAACACTAAAATGACAAGTATATAGGTAACCCAAATTCTTGTAACAACCATTAACCACATACATGCCTTCCCAACATACAAATATATATGACGACATGCTCTTACCTCGAAGTCAAGGGTTTTAATCTCGCTCTGGTGATCTGCATCTCCTACGCTATCTCAACTAATGCATTAGCATCATAACAACCAATAGCATCATGATGACACAAACTACAACACCAACTAGACACAATGTATGCATGACAACATATGTACAACACACATGCATACACAATACATAGAAACGCTGACATGAATTCATGACGAACACATTACAACAACAACACCATCAACTGCTGCATAACATCACGATGACAATAATGAACACCACCATGCATACACAACAAGCACATAGACCCCAAGCATAGGGACACATATGAACCAACTTGTACACATGACAACACATTCATCCAAGGAGAACAAAACATAGAAATCACCCAAGGAGAACAAAACCAGGCTTTGATGCAACTTTATAACACCCTCCTCCCACATTTACCCAAGGTAATAGACCTATTGGGGTAAAAATGTGATGATAGGCTACTATGGTCTGATTCAACTCCCCATGTACAATTTAGGAAGTGGAACGAACAAAAAAAAAACCAAACTGACCTTCCACATATGCTACAAAATTTCTAGGAGCCAACCAACCTTACCAGGTGACCACCCTTGAGGAAACTTATTATTTTACCGACCTAGAGCCTCAGCCCCTCCCATGACATGGGTGTGCATGCAACTGCGGCCCTCTTTCGCTCTCACAACAAGGGAATGCAAGTGACTGGGGTATTTTTCAGCTAGTTCAGAGCCAATGCCCTCAAATTCTTTGCCACTTTTTTAGGTCCAAGACTCAGGCCACTGCCTAGGACTTCATGAAACTTCTAGAAATGAAAAGTAACATGGAAACAATGATACAAATGAAAATACTTGAACAAGGACTTGAATGGACCCCTACTAGCCATGACATGCATTTTGTCAAACATGTCACAAATATGCATTCTATAGGTCATAACAATAGATCTGAGCATAGGGGTCTCATACTTATCTGAGAATCGCTAAGAAGCATTGATGCCTTATCATATTATTTTCATTATCATGTATTAGTTCACATACTCATTTTTCATTCATTTACAAATCAAAACATGATGAGAATCGTGCATCATCATTGTCATCAAACATGCACATAACCAAATGTAACCAACATAAATAAAAAGGATATAATAACCATGAAAACCACATAACATCAAGTACCTTTACTCATGAACATACCAAGGGAAAAATATCACTTATTAACATATGCAAATCCAACCAAGTCAGGGACTTCCACGTACCATTCAACCATACACTAGCTTGAACCAAATATCTCTTTCATCCAATCACCCCTATGCCATATTTCGAGCAAGAATGTGGGATCTCATGGAACAAATACAACAAAACTAAACCAAGGATTCAAGAGGCCAAACCATCTCAACCCTCAATTGGTGATTCCACCTCACGGTCGGACATCACTAATGATCACCATATCGGTCTCCACCCAAGATTTCAAGGGCTCATAGTGTGTTTATTCCAACCAAGGATTCTAGGACTAGTAACCCAACCCATAGTTGCTGCGAAGATCCAAAGCGTTTGTTCAACCAAGGCTCTAAGAGTAATAACTCAACCCACCAAGGGCTCAAGAGTGTTTGTACAAACAAGGCTCTAGGACTAGTAACTCAACCCAAGTTGTTACAAAGCTCCAGAGTGTTTGTCCAACCAAGGCTCCATGAACTAATAACTCAACCCACATCCAAAGGAATATAACAACCAACTAGAAAACAAAAGTAAAAACCCACAACACCATGGCTATCTAGGAAATGGCTGGAAAAGCTACTGTCAATCTAGACAATCCTCCATGCCAATTAAAAATCATAACCAAGAAACTACATGCATGTGCCATGCATGCCAAAACTAGCAAGGAGATCATACATGCAACTCGGTAACTACAAGAAAAACTCGATGTAGGTGTTGATCTCGATGTCCTCTTCTGATTTCCTGCTTTCCTTTGCCTTATTTCTCCAAATCCAATGTATGCCACCCTTCTCCAAGAGTGCCCCAAGAAAAATCTAAGTGTCAAAGAGTATGAGAGATAGAGAATAGAGAGAGAGCTCCAAAACTGAACTGACAAAAAGCTACCTATTGATCCTCAAAATCTTTTTTATCAATGAGGCCTCTATTTTCTTTAATTCCCATTATATTCCTTCATTTTCCTCATCACATGCAACCTGTGACCTTTCACCTTCCTTTTATACTATTTTCCGTTACTTTCATAGATAAAACGTCAATTAATTCCTCATTCCTTTCCAAAGCCTTCGCCATTTCCTTTGCTAATTTCCTTTAGCCATAATAACCAAATGAACGCCCGCTAGGAAATTTGGCCCACCATTCAACTTGGAATATGTGTTCCATGACCTTGATAATTTTAAATGGATTTTTGTCTAGGGTTGTTACACCCCATACTATTTCCATGGAGTGGGCTCTATATTCAAACTTATTTTATTAATTTATAAAAATATATAAAATTTCATAATATTTACAGCATGGCTTTCTAGGCCACTCAGCCAAAACTGACATAAAAATGCATAAAACCATCTGGGCCACTAGCCCCAAAACTGTTTGTTGATGGTGTTGGATATCACCAACATACAGGGGGTCTCCCAAATGTGAAGTCCCAATTAGAACTCACACTGTTTGGAGTAGGAGACCCATTCGGAGTATCGACCCTTCCATAAAAACACAAAAGTTTGTCTTGGTTTGAATATATAACATAAGAGATTATATACATAAAACTTGAACAAGAAAGTAAGTTAACATTGTGAAACATCAATTGCAATGTGTAAAAGGATACCTTCACAAGTGAAAGACAAAAAGTGAGTCCTCAGAAGGAACTAATAGTACTCACAAAAGAGAGACATAGGAGAGCATAAGAAGATTCATTAGAAAAAGAACTCACATAATGATTGTAAATCGAATACAACACACATTCAATAAGATAAGTATCGAAGCCATTGAAATAGTTCAATTTCTCTAGTACATATGAACACAACATTTATCATAAACATCCAAAGACTAGTCCTAAAACTTTTGTGATACATGCATGAAAATGTGTTAGCTCATTGAATTAAATTAAGTGAAATATCCAAGTACACAATTACAATGATGAGGCACTAGTTCCAGTAGTGAAACATTAGGTCACTTCTTGCTTCTCCAAAGAATAGTTTTCTGTCCTATGCCAAGTAGAAAATCCAAGACTAGCTCTCCAAAGCCTAAGCCTCCAAAAGACCCTTTTCTTGAGTTATGAGGTTTCTTTTATAACAAGAGGAATTCTATTTCATATCCTCAAGACTCTTGGACTACCCTCATGACTCTTGGACTTCTAATGACATTTGGACTTCTCTATATGAATTTGGAACTTCTTCATGTGACTTTTGTCCATATATGACTATGTGACTCTTGGAATTCCACATATGACTCTTGGATTTCCACACATTACAATTTTTCATTTTCTTGAGAATACATCATTACATTCCACATGATAATGTGGCACGATACTTGGACACACATTAACTATTATGATGACACTTGTACAAGTTACAACTTCATAATGATGACATGGACTTCATGACGATGCCAAGGTGTCTTCCTTGTTTCTACATCTTGCATTCTTGATGATAGATTTGATCTATGCTTCATTTTCATGAAGGATCCATTTTTTTTCTTTTCTTCACCCTCCAAAGGGTCTTGGATCAACATATGAATCCTCTGAGTCATCATGCAATTGATTTTTCTATCTTGATCCATGATCAAGTTCATCTCTCCATGATAGATCTCCTAGTGCTTCTTCTCTACAGGTGTTTCTTCATGCTACCTCTTTGCTATCTTCTCTTGAGAATAATATTGTCATGCTTGGAAGGTACTCCTTCCAATGAAAATCATTCATAACGAGGCACGATCAGCTTTTAAAACATATATTTTATCACTACTTGTCTCATGAAATGATTTGCTCATGATAGGCCTGTGAGCAGGTCAAAAAAAGAAGGCTTAATTAGGAGGGTGAAGTCAAAATCATCAGTGACTTAGAAAGGCTCCACTATTCATTTTTAATGTTCCATGCATTATAAATAGGAGCTCTTCTTGGTCCAACGCAGTGGGGGGAAGCTAAAGGGTCAATATGGAAAGCTTCATGGTTCAAGTTTGGGCCATGTGCTCCAAAGAAAAGAGAGGAAAGCTTAAAAGCATAGTTTGACTAGTCAAGGGTGAGGGGAGGCATCCTTCAACCTTTTTTATTGCACCATTAGCTTAGAGGAATGTTCAAAGGAACGATACGACACATTAGTGCATTGGGAAAGAGGAAAGGTGAAAGGTTCAACCTTCAAGACTGTGTTATGCGCTCAAAGGGAAAAGAGGATTCTAGGGGAGTGCAATTTGACTAGTCAAAGGTAGAGAGGAGGCTTCCTTCAACCTTCCCTACTATGCCATGCACTTTAGATGAAGAGGTTAATCAAGGCTTTGGCATAGAGTGCATTGGGGAAGGGGGAAGGGTTAGGATTCAACCTTTGGGAGTGCACCATGCGCTCAAAGGAAGAGAAGGCTTCAAAGGGAGCACATTTTTCTTCAAAAAGGGGTCATTCTTGATTTTTAATGTGATTTTCATCTTATGCTAGTGAAATTTGACCCAATAGTGGGTGCTTGACCATTTGAAGTGCACTTTTCATTGAGGGGGAGAATAGGGCTTTTCACTGCACTAGGAGGATACGAGGATCTTTTCAATGCATGTTTAACCTGTTCGAAAGGGTGGAAGATGTCCATGCTGCTAGCTAGGAGTGCTCTATGTGTCATGTAAGGTAGAGGTGTCCAAAACAAGGTGAAGTTAGTCAGTATAAGAAGGATCAAGTGACTGCCCTTGGGAGGATCACAATATGAAACACATTTTGGGTGATCCTAAGAGAGACTTATTACACCAATATTTGGGAGTATTTCTGCATCATTGAAACCCATGTATAAGTTGATTTATGCACTTGGTAAGTGGGCTAATGGCTTCATAACTTGCACTGGGCTGAAGGACTAAGAAGCGCTCCAAAATGGCTGAGTGTTGGATCGACAGAGTAAAAGAAGGAAATGCATCTAGACATGAGTTAAACTTGGATCATACACATAAAACAATCAATATAAGACAAAAGTATACAAAATACTCATGCATAAAAATCACACCTTGAAATGACAACAAATCGACACTTATTTCTAAGTGCGACAATTGAAACAACACATTACGACACTCAGAACACAAGTTACAATAACTCTGATGACTATGGCCAAAAGGTGTACTAATTTGTAGGAATATTTATAGTGCATATTCTAATGATATGTAAGACCATCTAATGTAGAAGAGTGCACCATAAATAACTTTAGTGATGTGAAAAGGTGTGACACATGCATGAGTGAAAATCATAAGAGCACCACCTGGGACATGAGGGAAACAAGAGACGAGACCTGCAAAATGTGGACGATATTAAAAGAAACAAATGCCAAAGTGAAGATAACATGAAAACTTCACTTATTAACATGAAAGAAAGCAAAAACAACAGTGGTGAATATGAAAATGACACTTGTGAAAGCGGAAGTTCGCAAAAGCAATAGTTGAGAAAACTCTCCATAATAAAAGTACAAACACAACCAAAGTGAGGGAGACTTCCAATGAAAGTGTGCAATGACTATCATCATGAGTTTAAAATCACATAGGCACTGCCTTTATGGACAATTTTATGCCTTTTCAATATTTCGTTAAGGAAGTGTTCTCATGAACTCATCAAATACTGTGCATGTGAGTGCAAATGACTTGACAATTTAAAACTGGGAAGAAGGCTTAAAACGATTTCAAATCATCAAATGACCATGGGGTAACCATAGATATATATCATAATATCATCACTAGGATCCAAAATTCAAGTGTGAGTAAAATTTTGGAGGGTGTTGATTGCAACAAAAACACTTGGTGACACACTGGTAGAACTCCAACCTCTCTATTCAGGTTTAATTCTCTAAGCACAAAGTCTCATTTTTATAGGAAGTATTGATTCATCTTGTGGATTACCTTGGCTTCGCTACTTAACCCGGTTAAATATATAGTCCCTGAATTGCAATTGTTTCAATCTAGGAAAGGGAAATATGCGATGAGTTTGAGATATTCAGAGTACGAGTTTCATTTCTGGTGTTGCTCCACTACCAGCAAGCCTAGAAAATACCCTGAAAAATTCACTTCAAGAGTACAAGCATTTCTTCGTTGCTAGTGAGCTTGGAAAGTACCCTGGTGAAGTCACTTGCTTCACCTCTTTACGTAGGATGCCTCTCTTCTTTCACCCTTTATTTATTTATTTAATAGGACTGTGCTTCAACAATTATTATTTTCAACAGGCAGAAGAGGGATCCCAACTTATTAAGAGCAGAGGAGGTTTCTCCTTCAAAGAAGTATTTATATAACCTTTGATATTTATTTTCTCACTTTATTTTTTCCCCTTATCCTTTCTCTACTTTACGAGATTGACAATAAAAAAACTATTTACTTACACCATCTAGTTGAGGAATGATGATCCTAGAATAGATATGGGCTTTATAGTTTGACCAAAGGCTTTCTGTTCAGGTGGATAGTATTTTCCATTTGGACATCATTGACTTTAAAGAGATGTAAACCCAAGATAGAGAAGACGTAATAGATTATCCAAACATTGTTTTTCATCACAATTTCCATTTTCAAGTTTTGTCACATCGTTTTTTGAGCCAAAGGAACATCTTTCATGCAAAGTCCTACTAAACAAAATAAAAAGGAGAATACATGACAAGACAATAAAAAAACAAAAGAAAAAAGCAAATGGAGGTGGAACATAAAACAGCATGCATGATATATAATAAGAAAACAAACAAATGCAAAGACTTGATGGAGAGCAGGATACAGGGTGGATGTGATGTAAGGGAAACAAAATGCAACTAAGCCTACTTCTGACCTAATTAGCTAGAATGTCAAGGCTAAGTGTAATGATATTTCCAATGTATCCATTGTCATTCTCAACCCGCAACCACAAAGATACGAGCAATTAAACTTAATATAAAACAAGATGCAATAGAAAATATAAGAATTTTGAAAACTTGTAGAACCAACTGAAGGTATGGATTATTAACAAAATAATTTTCCATACTAACCGGTTTGATCTAGTTTCAATTTTTTCCTTGTTGTTTGAAATGTTGATTATACAAACCTTGCAGGCTTCTTGTGAATACACATTCATCTACGCTCTCAGTTCTTGCAAACATAAAAAAGGTTTGAAACATTTTATTTGCATAGGAGCTTGTCAAGTAGGATTACTTTAACCATTCAGTGATTGGATCCTGATATTCAAAACAACCAATTTGAAGGCCTTGAGACTTATGGGAAAATGAATTTTCAATTAATTCATTCCAATCAAACTGATAATCTCTGGTATTATGGTCGGATTGGTTTATTAACATATAATGTTATTGATTCTCTATTGGTTCCCTTTGTATCTAGTTACATGCAAATTCAATAATAAGAAAGCTTACGACATTCAAGACAATTGTTGACATTGTGAATCTAGGAAACTAATCAGGATACTGGGTTGAAAAAATATTAGAAACATGTGTAAAATGAAACTGAGTACTAACACAAGGGTTTTTTTTTTGGCTGAATGATTGAAGCACTTTCAATTAATCCAGAAAATGAAACATGGCATGGAGAATATTAGCTTCATGATATGCACAAAAGAGATAAGAAGATGATCAAATTCAAAAGAGTTTAACAGAAAAAAATTCTTCAACCCAAAATGACCTTTATCTTGATAATCAGAATGATTGGCCTTGAAACTGTAAGGATCCATGAAATAAGTGCTTTCCAACCCTTAGTCTAGCTTAATGGGTTGACATGAAAATGAACTATCCAAACAAGAACTTTTCATCTCATAAAAAAATATATCTTGGAGATCATGAATATCAACTTGAAAATATCAAGACTCCTTTAAGAATGAACTAATAACCAATGGATGAATGTTAAGAAAATAATTATGTGTGAAAATCTGGATCCAACTTAGTTCAAAGATCTTAATAGGTTTACGAGAACTTGATATAACCATCAGCTTGGGCTGAAGTGCCTTGAATTCCTAACAAGTCTCATAACTTTCTAATAATGGATCATCAAATATGGGTGGCTTAGAAAACTCAACAAGTAGACATGCACCACTATCACTTGATGCATCAATGAAAATACTATTCTTTCCACATGCCTGATCAGATTTAAGATTACAAACATCATATTCTTGATGCATAGAAAATTGAGATACATCAATTGGAAAAATCCCTTGATCATTAAAGTTTGGAACATCCTCCTACTGACTTATGAAAAATTTACAATTAAATAGATCATGTATAATTGATTCAAACTTTTCATCCTCTAGTTGTAGTATCACACCATCCTGTACTATTGTAACCATGATAAACTAGATAAAGATCGAAAGGATTTAGGGGGGCTGCTGGTGTGACAAAAATTATCAAATATATCTGGGTACAATGAATAGTGTGATAGAGGTGAAGAAGGATTGAAGACTCAGGAGGAGGAGAAACAATTGTACTTAAATCAGATTGAACTTGAAAGAAAAACGGATCAAGATCATTATCATCAATATAATGGTCAAAGATAGGCATACCAACCTGATGATCAGATTGACCAAGTTCTTCCAAAGATTCAAAAACCTGACAATTTACCACTTGAGATTTATCATTCAAGGATGTATGAATTAAAGAAGTTTCAGGATCATTTGGAATTAAAAGAGCATCCCAATTCATAACTAGATATTTTAATCTATTTCAAATCGATACCGTACAAATACAAGCCCTCAGAAGAGGAGAAGATATCATCTGTTATAATGGGATATTCACCACCATATGTGTTAATGGAAAGAGAGATGGCATGGTGATGGTTATCCAAAGTCTCAACTTGAATGTGGGGTTTAGATTCATTTGACAGGTTATCAAGATTAAAAGATCAGAGATCAACCAGAAAGGAAATATTATCAACTTGAAAGAGGGGGGAAAGATAAGACATACCTTCAACACTTTTCTCTTCTACATGTGAAATACAATTACCTTGTTCTTGATTATCGCTTGAAATACCATGTTGAACATCATTATAAGTTGAAGTAGGTTGATCAAGAGGATTATAAAATAAGGAATCATGAAACATAGCTGGTAGAGGTTTTAGAGTATCCCCATAGACAATAAAGTTTTCATTTGGATCAGTTCAAGAGTAGACTTATGTCCATTAACATGATCTTGAAAACACAAGGGACCATATTTCACTTTGGGTTCATGCAATTACCGAACCATTCCAAAATTTCCTCAATAGGATGTGGATAATAGAATTGGATGGAGGTTGAATGGACATATTAACAGTTTGATTTTCAGATTTACCAACTTTAACATCATCACCAGGGGGCACCCAAATTGGTAATGGAAAAGGAGGAGGACAAGAAACAAGGAATAATAAGTTCTTGCTTAGAAGATTGAGGTATCCCATGGTTGGTGAAAGTTTGGGAGAGAGAATCATCCAGAGGTTCAACTTCAAAAGATCTCAAATAGGGTAGAATCAAACTTTGAAATATTTCCATAACGAAATCTAAATCAATAACTCCCTTGGGAAATTCACAACAAAGGTGAATAAACCAATTAAGAAAGTCATATGTAGATTCACCAGGTTCCATTCTAAGTAAATAAAGTTTATCATATACATCTTGATAATTGTACATGTAAAAGGCTTCACGAAGCTCCTTAACGAGTTGCTCCATTGAATGGGTAGAATCAGCAGGTAACATATGACACCATTTCCTAACTCGACCTTCAAATGTGAGGGTGAAAAACCTGGTGATTACATATTTACAATGAATTCCATTAGAGAGACAAAAATGCATAAATTGAAAGAAGTGTTCGAGGACAATTAATTCACTCTCGCCATCAAAATTAAATTAAGGCTGCAAGTTAAGGATGATTTCCACAGGGATGGTGGAATCAATCTTTTTAGAAAGAAATCCTAGGATTATGATTTGGGTAAAAGCCATTTAAGATAAGATATTCAAAACAAACTCAATGGGAATAACTTGTAATATGGCCCTCCTTCTAGCGCCAAAATGTTGACGATGTTGGATGCCACCAACATAAAGGGGGTCTCCTTGATGTGAAGTCCCAATTAGACCTCACACAGTTTGGAGTAGGAGGCCCATTTAGACTATCAATCCAACCACCATAACACAAATGTTTGTCTTGGTTTCAACAGATAGCATTAAGAATTATATACGTAAACCTTAAACACAAAAGTAAGTTGACATTGTGAAACATCAATTGCAATGTGTAAAAGGAGACCTTCATGAGCGAGAGAAAAATGTGATTCTCTAGAAGGAAGTAATAGTACTAACCTAAGAGTGACGCACGAGAGCATAAAAATATTCATTAGAAAAATAGTTCACATAACGATAGTAAAATGAACACGACACACATTCAAGAAGATAAGTATTGAATCCACTGAAATAGTTAAATTTCTCCAATACATAAGAACACAATATATACTATAAACATCCCAAGAATATTCCTAAATCATTTGTGATACATGCATGGAAATGTGTTGGCTAATTGAACTAAATTAGTTGAAAGATCCAAGTAAAAAATTAAAATGATGAGGCACTAGTCTAGTAGTGGAACATTAAGTCGCTTCTTGCTTCTCCAAATAATAATTTTCTCTCCTATGCCAAGTAAAAAAGCCAATATTAGCTCTCCAAAGCCTAAGCCTCCAAAATCCCCTTTACTTGAGGTATGAGGTTTCTTTTATAACAAGAGGAATGACCTTTCATATCCTCATGAATCTCAGACTACCCTCATGACTCTTGGAATTGTAATGACATTTGGACTTATGTATATGAATTTTGAACTTCTTCATGTTAATTTTGTCCATATATGCCTATGTGACTCTTCATATTCCACATATGACTCTTAGACTTCCACACATTACATATTGTACTTTTCTTAATAATACATCATTACATTCCACATGATGATTTTGAATGGCACATGGACAACATTGACTATTATGATGACACTTATACAAGTTACAACTTAACAATGATGACATGGACTTCATGATGAGGTGTCAATGCCAAGTTGTCTTCCTTGTTGCTTCATCTTGCATTCTTGATGATAGATTTGATCTATGCTTCATCCTCATGAAGGATCCACTTTGTTGCTTATCTTCACCCTTAAAAGGGTGTCGGATCAACATCTAAATCCTCCGAGTCATCATGCAATGTCCTTTTGTGTCTCGATCCATGACCTACTTCATCTCTCTGTGATAGCTCTCTTAGTGGTTCTTCTCTGTAGGTGTTTTTTCATGCTTTCTATTTGCTATATGCTCTTGAGCATCATCTTTTCATGATTGGAAGGAAATCCTACCAATGAACATAATTCATGACGAGGTAAGATCATCCTTAAAAACACATATTCTATTACTACCTATCTCATGAAATGATCTGTTCATGACAGGCCTATGAGAGGGTCCAAAGAAGAAGGATTGATTAATAGGGTGCAGTAAAACTCATCAATGGCTTAGAAATGATCCACTATTAATTTTTATTGTGCCATACACTATAAAGAGGATCTCTACTTGGTCCAACATAGTGGGGTGAAGTTGAAGGGTCAAGGTGGAAAGGTTCATGCTTCAAGGTTGCGCCATGCACTCCAAAGAAAAAAGAGGAAATCTTAAAAAGAATAGTTGTGGGGAGGCATCCTTCAACCTTCCATATTGTGTCATGCACTCAAAGGAAGGGTCAAAGGAAGGCTAGGACGCATGAGCACATTGGGAAAGAGGAAAGGTGAAAGGTTTAACATTGAGGATTGTGCTATGCACTGAAAGGGAAAGGAGGCTTCTTGGAGAGCCCAGTTTGACTAGTGAAAGGTAGAGAGGGGGCCTCCTTCAGCCTTCCCTACTACACCATGTTCTCTGGATAAAGAGGTTAAGAAAGGCTTGGGTGCAAAGTTCAAGGGGGAAGGGAAGGGTGTGCCATGCACTCAAAGGAAGAGGATGCTTGAAAGAAAGCACGATTTTATTCAACAAGGGGTCACTATTGTTTTTTAATGAAATTTTAATCCTATGCTAGCACACTTTGACCCAAAAATGGGTGTTTTACCATTTAGAGTGCACTTTTCATTAAGGGGGGCCATAGGGATGAAGCCACTTTGCTTATGAGGGTTTTCACTGGACTGGGAGGATAAGAGGAGTTTTTCATTGCATGTTTATCCTCTGAAAAGGGTGGAAGAGGTCTATGCTACTACCTAAGAGTGATATATGTGTCATGTAAGGAATATGTGACCAAAAATCAGTGAAGTGAGTCAGTGTAAGTAAGAAGGATGAAGTGATTTCCCTTGTGAGGATCACAATGTGCAACATATTTTGGGTGATTGATGAGCCCCAGAATTGGTAACTTATTGGGCTCATTTTGCCTAATTGTTCTTGATCAATCCACCATTTTTCATAGTTTATGCATGTTTTTTGAGTATGTTTATGTTAATTGCATGAATGAAGGTGGTCACTTTACCAAGAAGGTTAATACGTGGTTATTTCAGGTTTTTGGACAAATTTTGGAACAAAGCCAAGCAATTATGAACTAGATGATAGCCAAGCATGAAGGAACAAAGCCAAGCATGAAGGAACAAGGGTGAGGATTTGTAGGGAGGATTTCTCTTGCATTAAATGTCCCTTCCTCGAAATCTCCACCCTCAACTCGGAGCTCAGTAGGCCACCAAAAGGAATCCTAAAGGCAACTGAGCAGCTTGGTGAAAAGTGACTGTTTACTGGCAGTTGGAGCAGCCGAGCCCCTTGAGTTAAGGAGGGCTGCTGAGGCCCCTCGTAGGCACAAATAGGAAGGCTTTCAGCCTTCATAGTTTACTTTTTGGACCATTATTATTTTGCACTAAGGTGCTGCTATTTTCTCAGCTCATTTTCATAGTTGCTGTGGTGTAACTCTCTTATGAACATGGCTATTTTTGAGTAATGGAAAGAAACTTTATTTGGCATCAATTTTGAGTTTCTTTAGGAGCCTGTAGCTCTTGGGGTTGGGCCCAACCCAAGTGCCAAGGCTTCCTTCATGTACTGCTATTTGTTTTTATGTCTTTGCAAAATAGTTTCCGTTAAGTAGATCAATATCTTGCTGGTTACATAGGTCATGGTTGATGATTAGATAGGATTTTTATGTTCAGATTTAGTTGGTAGATTAGTAACAGGGAATATCTCCAGAAAAAGGCCATCAAGCACCTCTGATCTCACCTCTCCCTCAGTGGAATCGTGAGATGGGACAAAGGTGACATTGCTGCCAACAAAAACACTGTCTTTGCTTCACCATGCAATTAGTAGTGTTGGATTCTTATTTGCCAAACTTGATATCGGTTTTGATTGCATGCTTAGGGTTATGATTGCTTAGTTGCATCATCATTTCATCTGATTTCATTGCAAATAAACTTCTGTTCCATTTCTTTTCTGCTATCTAGGTCAGAATAGACTAACGTAACTAGGCCTTTGATTTTCCAAGTCTTCATTTGTCAAATTTGAAAAACCACTTGTAGAGCACCTATTAGCCTTCTTCATCTGCCCATAGTCCATCAAATCCACCTGCTCCATCCTCCACTTAGAACCCTTACCTCACATTTGCCTCATTCGCTTACTTTGCCCTGATTCTCATCTTGTTGTGCAACATCGTTTCATCCCTCCTTGAAAAAATCTAACCATCCACGCCACTCTTCAACTCCATCCACCAAGTCTTTGACCTCCTCACATCCCTATCTCACCTCCATACTCATTCCTCCACCTTTTTCCCTCCATCAATTCTCCAAAATACCATTTCTGATCATGCTGTAGAAAAATTACAGACATCCTGTAGAAATTCCAGAACATCCTGTAGAACCCCTGCAAACTTCCTGTAGAATCTCACAAAAGTGGTTTCTTGAAAGCCAAACTTTGTGAAACTCTCATGAAGGGTGCTAGGGACCCCTTAGGCCCTCTCTGAACCTTCCTAGCCTCCTGCAAGCATTTCCTCTCGCCGATCCACCTCTGCACAGTAAAAAACAATGAAAGTACATACATGATAAATCTGACACCTCAACCAAAAATACAAAAAGATGTTTTCTTCAGATAGAACTAGCTTAGACACATGAATTTTACCTTCCTAGAAGTAATGACATCTCTTTCAGTAGCTTGCATTCTCTTTTTCGCATCAGTAGGGCTAGCTGGTAAAATTAGGGTTTGCTAGGGTTTGCCTTTCGTTTCAGCGTTTCAGTTTCTTTATGTAAGTAGATTAGCTTCCCTTGAGTTAGATTTCATCCATCAGTTAAAAGGCTTCTTCTCAGAGCTCATAGAAGTCGGCTTAAGCCCCTAGCAGACTTGTGCCAGCTGACCAAGTGATAGCTGCGGCAAGAGCTAGTACTTTTGCATACAACACCGTTGCTTCCAAGTTTGTTACGAACTACCGGGTTGATATAAAGTAAAGAAGGGAGTCCCAGGAGTTGCAGCAATATTGCTGCAACACTGGAGCCCACCATTCTTTTTGGCGCCGTTGCCGGGGAAGCGTCAGAGTATTGGTGATTGTTGCTATTCTTCTATTTTCTACTACAATCTTATGCTCAGTAGTTTATTTCATTTCCATTCTGCAATTTCATTCCCGCAAAAATAGACTAGACATTTCCTGCTTTCCTAGACTAGCATTCCAATTCTGCAAGCGTAGAGTAGCATTTCAATTCCGCAATTTCAATTTCGCAAGCGTAGCCTAGCATTTCATTCCTGCAATTTCATTTCAGTAAAATAAATTAGTTCTTTCCTTCTTTCATTTCAATTCCACATTTTCATTTCAACAAGATAGATTTTAGTTAGTTGCAATTCAATCTATTTTCAGTTTTGCAGGTACAAGCAGAAAAAAAAAAAAAAAAAAAAAAAAAAAAAAAGCAGCTAAAAATATTTCATTTCATGCCTCGTAGGAATAGAGACAATACCAAAAAATTCCTACCCAACACCCCCACCACATCACTGAGTCACCCTTCTCTCTTCTTTGGTGGCTGTGATCCATAAGAACCTATAGGTGAACCCCCTGAGATATGCGACGATCCTATAACATAAGAAGAGCAAGAGAACATTCCTCTTGAGAACATGGATGAACACAGAAACGGTATAGGAGATAACGAGAGAATAGAAGGTGCCTTTCCCATCCGAGAGACCAATGGGGACATGAAAATGAAGAACACAAGTCCCTCAGCCTTACCTCACTTACATGGATTAACCACTGAAGACCCTGATACCTTCCTGTTTGAGTTTGCTGTCCTGTGTCGAACTTATGACTATGCCGAAGATGAGCAAATGCTGAAACTCTTTCCCTCTACTCTCAAGGATGCAGCACTACGCTGGTTCATGGGGTTACCTGGAAACAATATCAGTACTTGGGCTCAGATGCAACAAGCCTTTAACAACAAATACCAGGACTACTGTAGGTCAAAGAAAACAAAGGGAGAGATCTTTCGAATGACCATGGGAAATGATGAGTCTTTAGAAGACTGCGAGGAAAGGTTCCAACTTAGTTATAAATAGGCCAGGTGTACACTTGACCCTGAATCTTTGAAGCTGGTTCTACTTTGAGGAGTCCCTGAAGACCTTCTAGATACCCTCCATCTGCTAGCTAGAGGAGACATCTACCAACTGCCTTATGAGGACATAAAGACTGTGTTTAGAAACCATTCTAGGGCAACCTAGAAAAGAGGAAAGGGGAATCCACTTTCAGCTATTATCACCTTCTCAAAGCATGAGTTTGCTAACCAAATGGAAGACCTCAAAAGTGAGATGAGACAGACTATTGCCATGCAACTTGATACTTTCTGAATCCAACAAAAGAAAGAGGAATCTGAGAGCACTTTGGCCATTTTCTGTCCCAGATGTACGAGGAAGCACCCTAAGAACGAGTGTCCATTGCACTCAGTAGAGGTATGATTCGTTTGTGAGGAAGACCACCCCACAAACCAATGCCCAACCTTACCCGGATTTAAAGCCATGTACCTAGGGACTGAGGCAACTGCTGAACCTCTCTACTTCCTCAACCAAAGGAGGCCACATGGGCCCAGACCTTACCAACAGGGGATGCAAGGGACATCCCAAGCTTATTATAGCCCCAATCAATCTGCTCACATACCTTCGTGGGGCCCCCCTGCTCATCCTTCCTGGTCTGCACCTCCTCCGTGGTCTTATCCATCTCAATACCATACATAATCTATCGCTCAT
Source organism: Pinus taeda (assembly GCA_000404065.3). Classification (NCBI taxonomy): domain Eukaryota; kingdom Viridiplantae; phylum Streptophyta; class Pinopsida; order Pinales; family Pinaceae; genus Pinus; species Pinus taeda. The sequence goes on along the minus strand of APFE031263589.1, from coordinate 137,076 downwards.
TCGTTTCCCTCACATGTCCAGCCTCAACCTTAGTGGAATGCACCTCAGTAGGGTGGAGGCCCCAATACAACTCTCTTCCCGCCATTTTGCCTCCACCACCTACTCAACCACAACCATTACCTCCTGCTCCTCCAAGACAACCCCATATGTCTGCCCAACCGAACCCGAACCCCAACAACGGATAGGCCCAGCAGGTATACACTGGGGAGACAATGTGTCCTACCTATAATGTGGAGATCCAGGAGATCAACCTGCGATCTGGGAAGGTCGTTCTAGATCGCCCACTTCCTTCCGCAGAGGAGGAGGAAGAAAAACAGGAAAGTGAACCCAAAGCCATTCCACCCTTTCCGGAGCGACTAACAACAACCATGTAGCCAAACCCAAAGGAGACTGAGCTTCTAGGAGAAGTTAAGCAGTTGTGTGTGAAAATACCCCTTCTCCAGGCCATAAAAGATGTACCGATATACAACAAAGTGATCAAGGAGAAGTGTTTCAGGAACCCAGGCATGCGCAAGAGAGATGCTTAGACTATCAATGTCATAGTACAACTGTCCGATCTAATGTTGGGGAAAGTAATCTGTCCAAAATATTTGGACCCTGGGAGTCCTGTAGTTGATGTCCACATCAATGGCACCATAATCCCCCACACCTTGATTGATCTAGGGGCTGCCATTAATGTGATGACTAGGGACACTATGCTTAAACTCAACCTTCAGAGTTCCTTGAGGAAGACCTTGACAATGCTGCAGTTAGCAGACCGCTCCACCGTGACTCCTGAAGGGATTGTGGAAGATGTCTTGGTCTCTGTTGACTCTTGGGAGTACCCTGCAGACTTCTTGGTCCTTCAGCCAAAGGCAAAGCTCACTAGATACCCCCTCATTTTGGGAAGGCCTTGGCTAGCTACTGCAAATGCTTACATCAGTTGTCGAGTTGGAAGCATGACCATCAAGAATGGGCCCGTGTCTAAGCAGTTAGTCCTCTATCCCCCTGCCCAACCTCTACTAGAACATGACTTACCAGTCTAGTTGGAAGAGGGAGATGAGGATGAGGTGTACTCTGCACCTTTGTGCGCAATAGAAGCCACCAAGGGAGGCCCTCAAACCGAGGACGACTTGATTGAGAATTTGATTCAAAACCCACCTCCTGGTGCACTGTCATTAGAAGAGTTGGTGGAAGATACCCAAGCGAGTGATTTAGTAGACCTTTGTGTGACTGATACGACCTCTCCTAGAATTAAGAATGTGGAATTTGGCCCTGAAAGAACCTTAAAGATCAGCTCTTCCTTATCTCCCTCCCAGGAGAAGGAGCTACGTAGCTTATTGAATAGCCATTTGGATGCTTTCGCTTGGAGCTATACGGACATGAAAGGAGTCCACCCGTCGGTTTGTACCCATCACATCTACATTAAAGAGGATTGTAAACCAGTCAGGCAGCCTCATAGGAGAATGAATCCAACCCTTAAAGACATTGTCAAAGAAGAATTGCAAAACTTGTTGGATGCAGGATTCGTCTATCCCATCTCTGACAGTGAGTGGGTCTCACCTCTAGTGCTTGTGCCTAAGAAAAACAGGAAGTGGAGAATCTATGTAGATTACCGAGAACTTAACAAAACCACCAAGAAGGACCATTTCCCCTTGCCTTTCATAGATCAAGTGTTGGATGGACTAGCAGGGAAGAAGTTCTTTTCTTTCCTAGATGGATTTAGCAGGTATAATCAGATCCAAATCATCTCGGAAGACCAAGATAAAATCACCTTCACTTGTCCATGGGTACCTTTGCCTACCAGGTCCTTCCCTTTGGGTTGTGCAACGCTCCTGCCACTTTCCAAAGAGCAGTATTGAGCATATTTGCTAAACTGGTTCATGATTCGGTGGAAATCTATATGGATGACTTTACTCCTTATGGGTCCAACTTCCAAGAAGC
>APFE031263589.1:97318-134935 GCA_000404065.3 Pinus taeda | reverse complement strand
CTTCCAAGAAGCATTGACTAACCTGGGAAAAGTTTTAGCCAAGTGTATTGAGATGAACCTGTCCCTCAGTCCCGAAAAATGTGAATTCCTGATGACTGAAGGGATCATGCTAGGTCATACCATTTCTCAGCAAGGGTTACAGGTGGATCCTAACAAGATCGCTATCATCCAAAAGGTTCCACCCCCTCAAAAGGTTAGAGACGTTCGGAGTTTTCTAGGCTTGGCCGGGTATTATAGAACATTCATTAAGGATTTTAGTAAGCTAGCTTCGCCATTGTTTAGCCTCTTAGGGAAAGATGTTGAGTTTAAGTGGACTAATGACTGCCAAGGGGCTCTGGATGAGTTGAAAGATAAGTTGGTGTCCGCCCCAATCTTGAGAGGTCCAAACTGGGCCCTACCTTTCCACATCCACACTGATGCCTCAAACAAATCCATAGGGGCAACCTTAGGACAAGTTGAGGAGAAAATTCCATATGCCATATACTTTGTTAGCAAGAACCTGTCCAAGGCAGAGATGAACTATACTGTAACCAAGAAAGAATTCCTGGCCGTAGTCCATTCCCTAAATAAGTTCAGACACTACATCACTGGTTATCAAACATTCGTACACACGGATCATGCTACAATTAGATATTTAATGAATAAGCCTGATGTGAATGCTTGTATCATTAGATGGTTACTTTTGTTGCAGCAATTTGATTTGACTATTGTTGACAAGCTAGGTAAGGAAAATGTTATTGCTGACTTCCTATCTAGATTGGATTTGCCTGTAGGTGAGGAAGAGATAGTGGATGACCAGATTCCGGATGAACACTTGTTTTCTATCTTAGTACTCTCTCCATGGTTTGCTGATATAGCAAATTACTTGGTCTTAGCACAGTTCCCTCCGCATCTATCCTCAAAGGAGAAGAGCAAAATCGTGAGGAAGAGTGCCCCCATTCACATGGATCGGGGGCAACCTGTTTAAACTTGGCCCAGATCAGATCTTGAGGTGTTGTGTTAGGGAAGAGGAAGTCTTTGACATCCTTCTAACTTGTCATGATGGACCCTGTGGAGGCCACTTTGCAGCAAAAAGGATTGCCTTCAAAATTCTACAGGCAGGCTACTATTGGCCTACTCTTCATCAAGATGTCAGAAGATACATTCGCTAGTGTGACTGATATCAGAGGATGGGGAAACTGACTCCAAGGGATGAAATGCCCATCCAACCTCAAGTGAATTTCGAGCCATTTGAGAAGTGGGGCATGGATTTTGTGGGTCCTATCAACCCTCCTTCAAAGCAAAGGTCTTACATCATTGTGTGCACCGAGTACCTGAAAAAGTGAGCAAAAACAAAGGCAATCAAGGCAGTGACAGAAGAAAAAGTGGCTGAGTTTTTAAGGGAAAATATCTTCTATAAGTTTGGCTACCCAAGAGAGTTAGTCACCGATCAAGGAAGCCAATTCACCTCTAACTTGATTGAAGACCTGCTCGCTCATCACAAGATCAAGCACAAGAATTCCACCTCGTATCATCCACAAGAAAATGGGCAGGTGGAAGTCACTAATAGAGCATTGGAGGAGATTCTGACTAAGGTGGTGAGTAGCAGTAGAAAGGATTGGGCAGATCACCTAGTTGAGGCCACCTGGGCCTACAACACCACTTGGAAAAATACAACAGGATTCACACCTTATGAGCTGGTCTACGAGAAGAGAGCTTTGCTGTCCATAGAGTTCGAATACAACACATTGAGGGTGGCAGCTCAGCTAGACTTAGATCTCAGCCATGCTCAACGTGAAAGATTATTGCAATTGAATGGATTAGATGAACAAAGAATGCAGGCCCTCCTCCACTTAGAAGTAGTTCAACTCGAGAGGAAGATATGGCATGGCCGACACCTTAATGAAAAGTAATTCCAGCTGGGAGATTAGGCGTTGCTGTATGACTCAAGATACACATATTTCAAAGGAAAGCTAAGGACAAGATGGCTAGGACCATATGTAGTGGAGAAATGTAATGAAAATGGTTCAGTCCTTATCAGGCCCATTGGCGAAGAAGCCATCCCCATGCTTGTCAATGGACATTGATTGAAAATATACAAGAAACCTCTCTCGAGGCAGGAGTTCATTGAAACTTTGGAAAAATTAGTGCTGGTAGTGGAGCAGGGCTCTGCCCCTATTCCACCCACACCTTGATCATCAAAAAAGAAAAAAAAAACAGAAATAAAAATATCCTTGGGCGAAAACCTTTCTGAGGTGCCCAGGGCAGACAGTGAGGGTGAAAACCTCATAGAGGCACCCCAGCTCTCTAAAAAAAAAAAAAAAAAGTGGAAAAAAAAGATCCTTTGGTGAAAACCTCTTTGAGGCGCCCAGGGCAGATAACAGGGGTGAAAAACTCATTGAGGCGTCCTAGTTGTCTCATCAAAAAAAAAAAAAAAGAAGAAGAAGAAAAAGAAAAGAAAAAGAAAAGAAAAAACAACAAGAAAAAGAAACAAGAAAACAGGACTAATCTCTGTGAAGTAATTGCAGGTTGCAGGACATCCTACATTGCAAGAAAAGAGGGGCATGCAAAACGAGGACAAAGGTCCATACCAGGTTGCAGGACATCCCTTCAGACACCCCCTCCATGGCCACTCACCTCTCCTAGGATTTGGTCACATTCGGGTCAAGATTGGGCCTTCTACAGGAAGTTCTGGGCTTTCTACAGGAAGTTCCAGGCTTTTCTACAGGAAGTTCTAGGCTTTTCTACAGGAAGTCCTAAATTTCTACAGGAAACATCCTGTAGAACCTTCGGACCAGCCAAATTCAATTTTGAAAGGGAATCTGATGGTTGGGATCAGTTTGTTAGGCTTGAGGCCACACCTCTATACAATCCAACACCATGGGACACCTTGTTCTATCCCTTGGCACCTCTGTCACCCACCTGGTTATGTGTTCCTACACAGTCATACAAAGAGCACTGTTTTCCTCTGATTGAAAATTTTTTTCCAAGTGACGAATCAAGCAGCAAAGGCTCGCACACTCTACCTATTCAAGCTCCATCTAAGCTCTTCATCAACACAGCCAGTCCTTGTCCGCAAGATGGCCCTATTCGTTTAGCCTGCATCCTAGGAGGAGAAGCAGCTACAGGAAATCCTACAGAAATCTTGTAGCAGCTGATCCCTCTGTGGCACATACTCTGGAATCGGGGGCAGCTGAGATCCACACAGGGAACATGAAAAAGGCTCTTCTTTTTGGACGTGAACACCTCCTCGACAGCTAATATCAGACAGAACCTGTGCATGCAGCGCTATCATTGAAATATCTCTCCAAATCCATGAATGCAACTTCAACAAATAAAATAATGGGCTCTAGCACCCGTGCACGAGGCAGTGGTTCCGAGACCAAAGTCTGCATAACACGTCCACGGCCGTGCAGGTAAGTGTCTAACCTTATTCGTCAATTACATAAACCATATTTTGAAAAACTGCATGCCTGTGAAAATGGTTGGATTGAACGAATTCGGTGGTCAGTCAACTGGCCACCCTCAACTAGTTACACCGCTTCGTGGGATCCGAACGGGCTCAGTTACGTCTAGACTCGCCAACGAGCCGTGTAGCCGACACGTGTGGAGTGTCCAGTCGGTGAAAATCGGCGGACTGACAGTGGTGGCAGCGGTTAATGTCAGAGGGGAGGTAATGGCGGCCAGTTTCGAAGTCCTCCCGCGTCACGAGCTTGTTCAGAAGTGCAGTTACCTCCTACAGAAGCCAGCAAGCATCCTACAGGAAGAAGTTCTATAGGAAGTATGGCACAGCCTCCTGGAATAGAGAAACCTAAGATTTCCTTCGACAAATTTGGAGTTCCGAATGAGGTAGGCTCGAAAGACACTTTCCCTGCATGGTATATTTCGAAAGGTGGTGAATTGAACTGTTTGAAGTAGGGATATTAGAGACAAGTCTGCCTGTGGGTCAAGAATAGCAGTTTGCCTGTGTAATTACACGGAATTTCTCAGTCAGTCTTGCGTCAACATTCTCCTCCAAGGTTCCTGTGAAAAATTTCTCCTATAGAAAAGATAAAGCACTGAGAGGGCTAGCCTGTATATAAAAATTTGAAGTTGCACATTTGCATGTATGCTGGGAGAAAAATTGAAGTGCTGCACCCTGTCTGTGGAAACAAAACTTCCCCCTCCATACCCAGACAGTCGAGTTTGGGCAACAAAAGCACTAGAACTAGAGAATTGGTGCGAAGTTAAAATATAAACACCTGGGAGATCCTTTCTCGAAGTCCGAAGGAGGAAAACATAAAACAACACTCACTTCTGCTCAGAGCAATTAAATAGAACACTCCCACCATGCCAGGAGGATTTATCAGAAAGGAACCCTTGGATTCCAAGAAATTACGTGAACATCCCGCAGTAGTGGATCTCTTCACCCATGCCAATTGGATGACCTTTTGTGATAAAATCCACGGGCATGATGATGAAATAACGGAGGAATTCCTTATGTATCTGCAACCTAAATCAAAAACACTGGTCACTGTAAATTTCAGAGGGTTGACCCTGCAGCTTACCCCTGAACTCATTAGTCAGGTCACTGGTCTGCCATTAGGGATACCTGGAGCAAAGAGGAGAGAGAATTAGGCCAAAAAGCCAAGAAAGAATTATTCCTACCAGAGGAACAATTTGCAGAAGATAAGAACAGGGTAAGGAGGGCCAGTTTACATCCTCCATGGAGCGAAACCAATCTCCAAATTATGAAATACATTACTTGTGAGGGGCGGTTCAATATTGTTTACGGCTATCATTTCCGGTTGCTAAAAGAACTAAGACATGGGTTGGATTTACCCCCAGAGAAAAAGTTAAGCATCCCGTATTTTCTCTTGCAATCATTGATTGAATGTGGCAAAACATTGAAGGAAGGGACACCGGATCAGGTAGCCCATCATGGGCTCATCAAGCTCCTAGTGGAAGATTCCCTCCATACTTACACAGTCCCCCTCTCCTGGGAAATTTTCCGCAACATGTCCAGAGGTGATGATATAAGGATTCTGGCCCAGGAACTCACCTCATCTAGAAATGAAGAGAGGGAACACGCTGAGGCAAGAGAGAAAGCTAGTGGTAAGGGAACACAGGAAAAACCACCACAGAAAGAACAAGAAGAGAAACAAGAGAAAGGCCAAGTTACTGAACCTAAAACTATGGAAGGACCAATGGCACAAACACCTAGGGAGAAATGACTGCAAAGTAGAGCAAAGAAGACTGAAATAGCCCAAACAAAGGAGGTCACAACCAAGGCAACCAAACAAGAGTTAAAAGGAAAAACCCATGCAACTAAGCAGGCCGCAACAGTTTCTACAGGAAGTTTGGGAACAACTTCTACAGGAAGTCTGGAAACAGCTTCTACAGGAAGTCTGGAAACAACTTCTACAGGAAGCCTAAAAACAGAGGAGAAGAAGGAGAAGTCTCCTGAGATTCTGGCCAGGGAGGCAACAGCGGTGCTAACTACCTTAAGCACAACCCCAGAGCAAAAAGGGAAGCGGAAAAGGGAGCCTTCTATGTATTTTAAGGCAAGAAGAAGCACGCGGATAAAAACTGGCAGACCCCACCTCACAGTCAAAAGAACCAATTACAATTTTGGACACCCCAATTAAACAACAAGAAAGGTCTACTCCAAAGGCATCCATCATCTATGAACGGGGAAGCCCGAAGACGTCCACCTGGAAGGAAAAGGTTAAAATGTTGGACACGAAAACCTCTCTACAAGATGCTGAAACAATTCTACAAGAAAAAATGGCTAGGCTAAAGAAGACCGAAGAGTTGGAAGAACAGGCAGTCAAATCATCCTAGGAGGAAGAAAATACTGAGGAAATTGAGGAACCAAACCCCCAGCCTAACCTGGGCTCCTACTATAACTTGCTAGAGGCAGGAAGGATAATCCCCCAAAAATTTGCAGTGCCACTCTTCTTTGCACTGGAGGAAGAGAGAGTGAGAACCCACACTTGGATGAAAATCGCCAAGTCCAAGGGTGTGAAAGATATAGGTCCCTTGGAGGAACAACTCAAAGAGGCAAGGAAAGAATTGGCTTTGGTACGGCATGTAGAAAGTAGCCAGCGGGCCAAGATACAGGAAGAAAATGAGCTGCTCAAATAGCAGCTACAGTTACAGGGACACTTTAAGGAAGACAGACCCCACACCTTGGGAGAACAGCAGCAACAGAAGGAGCCCACAGCAGACAAAGAAACCACTGGTGAACAACAGAAGAGAGATGGGTTGCAAGCTGAAATAGAGGCACTAACTAGACAGCTACAGGAAAAGGAATTGCAAGCAGCACAAGAGATACAGTCTCTAAGGCAACAAGTGCAAGAAAAGGAGGCCCAACTGGTCTGCATGGCTAGCTGGGTAGAGAAGGAAATACAGTGTAGACAGCTTGCCAAAACATATACCTTATTCCTCAAGGAATAATGGTTGTAGTTCCAGATCAACACTTTGGCCCAAAGGGGCATTACTCCATTCCAAAACTACCACCAATTCATGGCTTTATGTGATAGCAACTCATCAGAGGACAAAGCCAAGCTATCAGAGTTCTACCTACACAACTTGGCCCTTCCCAACATGAACTTGTGGGACCCCAACGCTGCAGTAGGGGACGTGCAACTTATGGCCATGGCCTCTTGGATAAGTCATGAAGAAAAGAGAGCAGCAAAGGTCTGAAATGTTATGGACATGGAATTGAAGGAACCAATAATGATATGGGCAGAGCCGGAGGATCCCTCAGCATTGATACATGCCCACCAGCACTTGGCAAATAACTCCCGGGCCCTACCAGATTACATTGACCGTCAAGCCCAAGCCATAACCCATTTTGAGGTCATGGAGAGGATGTTGGGGGATGACTGTGTTCATGCCTGCACCCAGAGTTGGAACACACTGCCCCATAGTCTAAAGATTAGAGAATACCACACCCCAACAAGGATGGTAGAGGCCTTGGCAAGAGTACCCCTCTACAAACAGTCCATGCAGAATCTTCAGGCCAACTGGATCGGCCTAAAATTCACTCCTCCCTTGCTTTTGGGGCTGTTAGAAGGAGTCAAGGAAGAAGAGGAACATCGGCAGTGCGAAGAAGTGGAAAGCGAAGCAGGATTTCATGATCGTGAAGAAGATATCACGTCAGAGGCCTGGGATGTGAGGGAGGTGGTCAAGGCTATCAAGGATGATGAGTTGGATTAGTTTCTCGAGGTCGGGCAACCCATTTAGTAGGGGGGTGATGATGAGCCCCGAAATTGGTAACTTATTGGGCTCATTTTGCCTAATTGTTCTTGATCAATCCACCACTTTTCATAGTTTATGCATGTTTTTTGAGTATGTTTATGTTAATTGCATGAATGAGGGTGGTCACTTTACCAAGAAGGCTAATACGTGGTTATTTCAGTTTTTTGGACAAATTTTGGAACAAAGCCAAGCAATTATGAGCTAGATGACAACCAAGCATGAAGGAACAAGGGTGAGGATTCATAGGGATGATGTCTCTTGCATTAAATGTCCCTTCCTCGAAATCTCCACCCTCAACTCGGAGCTCAGCAGTCCACCAAAACGAATCCTAAAGACAGCCGAGCAGCTTGGTGAAAAGTGACTGTTTACTGGCAGTTGGAGCAGCCGAGCCCCTTGAGTTAAGGAGGGCTGCTGAGGCCCCTCGTAGGCACAAATAGGAAGGCTTTCAGCCTTTGTAGTTTACTTTTTGGATTGTTGTTATTTTGCAGTAAGGTGCTGCTATTTTCTCAGCTCATTTTCGTAGCTACTGTTGTGTAACTCTCTGATGAACATGGCTATTTTTGAGTAATGGAAAGCAACTTTATTTGGCATTAGTTCTGAGTTTCTTTAGGAGCCTGCAGCTCTTGGGGTTGGGCCCAACCCAATTGCCAAGGCTTCCTTCATGTACTGTTATTTGTTTTTATGTCTTTGCAAAATAGTTTATGTTAAGAAGATCAATATATTGTTGGTTACATAGGTCATGGTTGATGATTAGATAGGCTTTTTATGTTCATATTTAGTTGGTAGAATAGTAACAGGGAAGATCTCCAGAAAAAGGCCATCAAGCACCTCTGATCTCACCTCTCCCTCAGTGGGACCATGAGCTGGGACAAAGGTGACATTGCTACCAACAAAAACACTGTCTTTGCTTCACCATGCAATTAGTAGTGTTGGATTCTTAGTTGCTGAACATGATATCAGTTTTGATTGCATGCTTAGGGTTATGATTGCTTAGTTTCATCATCATTTCATCTGATTTCATTGCAAATAAACTTCTATTCCATTTCTTTGCTGCTATGTAGGTTAGAATAGACTAACGTAACTAGGCCTTTGATTTTCCAAGTCTTCATTTGTCAAATTTGAAAAACCACTTGTAGAGCACCTGTTAGCCTTCTTCATCTGCCCATACTCCATAAACTCTACCTGCTCCATCCTCCACTTAGAACCCTTACTTCACATTTTCCTCATTCGCTTACTTTGCCCTAATTCTCATCTTATTGTGCAACATCGTTTCATCCCTCCTTGAACAAATCTAACCATCTGCGCCACTCTTCAACTCCATCCACCAAGTCTTGGAACTCCTCACATCCCTATCTCACCTCCATACTCATTCCTCCACCTTTTTCCCTCCATCAATTCTCCAAAATCCCATTTCTGAACATCCTGTAGAAAATTACAGACATCCTGTAGAAATTCCAGAACATCCTATAGAACCCCTGCAGACTTCCTGTAGAAGCTCACGAAAGTGGTTTCTTGAAAGACAAACTCTGTGAAACTCTCAGGAAGGGTGTTAGGGACCCCTTAGGCCCTCTTTGAACCTTCCTAGCCTCCTGCAAGCATTTCCTCTCACCGATCCAACTCTGCACAGTAAAAAATAGTGAAAGCACATGCATGATAAATCTGACACCTCAACCAAGAATACAAAAAATGTTTTCTTTAGATAGAAGTAGCTTAGACACATGCATTTTACCTTCCTGGAAGTAATGGCATCTCTTTCAGTAGCTTGCATTCTCTTTTTTGCATCAGTAGGGCTAGCTGGTAAAATTAGGGTTTGTAGGGTTTGCCTTTCCTTTCAGCGTTTCAGTTTCTTTCTGCAAGTAGATTAGCTTCCCTTGAGTTAGCTTTCATCCATTAGTTAAAAAGCTTCTTCTCAAAGCTCATAGAAGTTGGCTTAAGCCCCTAGTGGACTTGTGCCAGCTAAGTGACAGCTGCGGCAAGAGCTAGTACTTGTGCATACAGCACCATCGCTTCCAAGTTTGTTACGAACTACCGGGTTGATATAAAGTAAAGAAGGGAGTCCCAGGAGTTGCAGAAACATTGCTGCAATATTGAAGCCCACAAGTGATCCTGAGAGGGAATTATTGTGCTAATATTTGAGAGTAGGATTCCATCATTGAGGCCCATGGATAGGCTGATTTCCAGACTTCGTAAGAGGTCTAATGGATTCACAACTTACACTAGGCTGAAGGACCAAAAAGGGCTCAAAAATGGCTACGTGTGGGATTGACATAGTAAAAGAGGGAAATGCATCCGAACATGACTCAAACTTGGATCACACACATAAAACCATCAATACAAGCAAGAAAGATAATAATCACACCTCAAAACGATGACAAAGAAACACTTATTTATAAGTGTGACAGTTGAAGCAACACATTACAACACTTAGAACACAAGTTATGATAGCTTTGAAAACTATGACCAAAAGGTGCACTGAGTTGTAGGAATGTGTCTAGTGCATATTCTAATGATATGTAAGACCATATAATGTAGCAGAGTGAACCAAAACTAACTTTGGTGATGTGAAAAGGTTTGATGCATACAAGAGTGAAAATCACAAGAGCGCCACCTATGACATGAGGAAAACATGAGGCGACACTTGAAAAATGAAAATGACCTTGAAAATTCTAGAATGAACATAACATGAAAACGCCAATTATTAAAGTGAAAACAAGCAAAAACGACAGTTGAAAATATGGAAACGATACTTGTGAAAGCGGAAGTGCGGAAAAGTGACAGTTAAGAAAACTCTCCATAAGAAAAGTACAAATGCAACCAAAGTGAGGGAGACTGCCGACAAAAGTTTTCATTGACTATCATCATGAGTTGAACATCACACATGCACTATCTTGATGGATGATGTTATACTTGCTCAAGCTTTTTATAAATGAATTTATCTCATGAACTCATCGAAGATTGTGCATGTGAGTGAAAATGACTTGATAATTTAAAATTGAGAAGAAGACTTAAACGCTTTTCAAAACATCAAACAACCATGGAGTAACCATAAAGCGAAATATTGTGATATCCTCAATAGGTTCCAAAATTCAAGTGTTAGCAAAATTTTGGAGGGTGTTCATCATAGCAACAACACTATCTAATGTAAATATGTGGGCATGTAGGCCACAGAGTAAAACATCAGACTCACTAGTCTAATAATCAAAATACTCAAATCACTAGCTTAATGTCACAAGTAGATATATCTACTTGATTAAACATGTAGGGGCATTACAATAATAATAATGTTATATTTTAGTCATTTTTTATGGGTTTTTTTTTTTTTTTTTTGTTTTTTTATTTTTATTTTTATTTTTGCATTGTAAGATGTATCTTGAAGTAAGAATTTGGAAGCTTATTATGGATGGATTCCTATCCGTGTCAATCAACCACTAAATTTAGGAATATTCTAATTGATATATGAAATGATTTTTTTGGACATAATTTGATAGTACAATTTTGAACAAGATTGTGATTTCTTGATCAGAATGAATTTTTGAATGCATAAGTGATTTCATCACCCTAAAAAATCCCCGAGGCACTCTAAATTTGCAGATTAAACAACTTAAATTAAAATAAATACGAATCCTCGAAACCACTTCAACGTAACATGGTTCCTAACATTTACTTGATGATTACCATGAGAGGAGTACACATGATTTTTTTTATCATCACTTAGTGGAATATTGTCTTCCACCACTGTGAAAATTTAGTTCTTTGATAGAGGGAATTCTCTTGGTGGTTGAATATTGTTATCACTATGCTTCTATAAGTTTTCTTTCCTCACCAAGGTGGTCTTACTTGCTCTTTCCCAATCTCCTCCTACGGTCATGCCCACATTATATATGATATGATTTCGATAAATTTAAAAGTAAATTATTTAAAAGGATAAAAGTTTAAAAAAATTATAATTTTATTTTAAATAGATAAATAAAATTTTAAAATTATATAGATGTGTGTGTGTGTGTGGTAGTTTAGTTTGTTTTGGAAAAAGTTAAATAATACATGATGAATAGTCAAATTTAATGTGATCAACATAGATCTATTTTAACTTTGGATTAAATCTCTCAAGTTGCGAACCTTGTTTAGAGTGCAAAACTTGAAGAAATGTTTGAATATGGAGGGATTTGATCCATAGGAGTTATGCAAAACTTGATTTTTTTTTTGCAATTCTAAGGATTTAATCTCTCTTAGTGGCTTTATAGATTCGAGGTTAAGATCGATCTATGCTAGTTTTTAATATATATGTCGTGTGTAACTCCATCCTAAGTATGAAAATAATTACACCTCTTTTATTTTGAGCAACATAGCAATAAAACGTTTTAAACATAAGGACATTTATTTTCATTTTTTTTAATATAATATATACATAGTTGACATTGAAATATTTTATTCAACTTAGGAATTGAAGTATTTTATGGTTCAAATAGTGTATATTTAAATACATAACTCCAGTATATTTGAAAGTAAAACGCATATGCCTATGAATATGATCTCTCTCTCTCTCTCTCTCTCATCTTTGGCTCAAGCTAAGATGACATAAGGATGCCCAATATTGGCTTGACCATTACGGAATAAAGGAGATCAATTTGCAGAATAAGGATAATACCAGTGCATCCATTTGAATTTAATGGCTAAGAAATGTCCATATGCATCAATCCAACATCAAAACACTTCATGGTACATCTTATGTTGCTAAAATTAAAAGAATCATAAAAACTATTTAAATTATAAATTTATTTTGTATTATTATTATTCTTAATTTGTAAATAGGTTTTGTTACAATACCATGTGCCAATACTATGACCTATCAATACCACATGCCCAAAATAACTCACTTCATATGACATTTTTTTATTGTATATTAATCAATTTAATTAAATAGGATTTTTTACAATACCGTGAGGCAATACTATGGCTTATCAATACCACATGCCTAAACAACCATAACTCACTTAATATGACACTTGTTCATATGTTTTTTTTTTTTTTTTACATTAATCAATTGAATAAAAAGGAACAAATGACATAACTACTTTGGAAATAAATCTCAACCTTTGATTTGTGTATAAAGATATAAATATTCTAGAATATTCCATGGAGGTTAAAACTCTGCCATCCACCTGATAATTATTGATTAAATTATAATATATAAGCCTAATTTCAAAATAGACATATCTATGTATGTAATTAAAAATATCATTACTTTAAAATTTAAAGAGAAATTGTAGGGTGATAAAGGAGAAAAAAAAAAGAAACTAGAATATTATAAGGAGGTGATCAAACCCAATCTAGAAAATCAAAAGTATCTCTTTGTCTTGACTAATATTAAGAAGAAAATGAACATTGCTAAAATAAGAACAAATTCTCATGAGTTTGATAGTGAAATTGGATTTTGGCCAATTTTCAAAACATAGAATGGAAGAGTTTGTAACCGACACTAAGAGAGTTGAAGATGAAAAACATTTTCTCTTAGATTGTTCCTCTTATACTCTAATTTCCAATTTGTCATATTTCATTTTCCATTTATTATTGATATAACAACCCACTATGAAAAAGATGGTAAAAATATTTTACTTTCACTTTCTATGTTATATGAAAGAGATGGTAAAAATATTTCACTTTCACCCTCTACATTATATGAAAAAAGTGATAAAAATATTTCACTTCCACTTTTTATTATAAAAACATAATTCAACAAAAAATAAAGAAAATATGAAAAACAATGTACTACATTGCGCTTCTACCCTGTTGGACTCCAAAAGGGTGCTAACACCACAATGGTGATCTGCTCCCACCCAATGCTAAAAGAGCGTGGACACTACCACGCTTATAATTGTAAATTATTAATTTTTAATTAAATTAATTAAAAAAAAATATATGATATTAAATATTTTTAATATAATTTTATTAATAATTATTTAATATAATTTTTAAAATTTATATATCATAAAAATAACATAATATAAGCTCTAAAGGTTAGTTCAACTAGTTAAATCAGTGCCTCGCTGTTCAGGAGGTCATTGGGTCAATTCTCACCAAAGCCCTTGGGGTTAGGCCTAGCTATTGGCCCCTTGATCACGCTCAGGTATTTTTGTGGAGGTAGCGTCCAACCGGTGACTATTCCGTGGATGTAGCGGCCAGTGACTGTGGGTGTCCAGCCACCCAGTGATCACGACTAGTGACCGCGGTTGTCCAGCCACCCAGTGACCGTTCCGTGGACATAGCGGCCGTTTTGTGGATGTAGCAGCCAGTGACCATGAGTGTCCAGCCACCTAGTGACTGTTCTGTGGACGTAACGGCTGTTCCGTGGATGTAGCGACCAGTGACTGCGGGTGTCCAACCACCTAGTGACCGTTCTGTGGACGTAGCAGCCAATGACTGCAGTTGTCCAGCCACCCAGTGACCATTCCATGGACGTAGCGACCAGTGACTGCGGGTGTGTCTGTGAACCACAAAAAAAAAAAAAAAAAAAAAAAAAAAAAAAAAAAAAAAAAAAAACATTCATTACTTTCTACATCTGTGCATAATGTTAATGTTTAATTAATCACTTTAAATTAATAGATACTAATATAAATTTATCACTTCAAACTAATAGACATTAATATAGATCTATCTTAACTAGAAATTTAATAGATCTAGCAAGTGTCAAGAAAGAACAAATTCTTTAACTAGCAAACTTACAGTTGAATTGTGCCAAGTACATAATTTAAACTTACAACTCTACCAAATCTTTCCTGCATTTTAGAAAAAAAGGGCTAAAAAATATACTTGAAAATGAATCAAAATGTGGATTAGTAAAACAACTTGAAATGTTTTAATAATAAAATTTGTTTTTTTTTTTCAATTTTTTAATCCATATATAATATATACATAATCAATATTGAAACATTTTACTTAATATAGGTATTGAAATATATATATATATTTTTGTAACCTTGGCAATACTACATCTCCGCATGTCTAATATATAATCCCCATAGGGACGGGGAATTGAACCAGCACATTAAGATGCGGGGAATTGAACCAATGACGTCAAATTAAGGAGTACCTTAAGAGAGCACATCACATTAAGAAGAAGCGGGGAATTGAACCGGTGACTTCAAATTAAGGAGTGCCTTAAGAGAACACCCCATTAACATCTATCCAAGACCCTGTTGACATAGGTATTGAAATAATTTTTTTTGTTATTAATATATTTTAAGTACACCTCAATATTTCTTAATTCAACATATTAAAGTATTTTATTTAAAACCCACATTATATTATTATTATTTAAATGTCACATTAATTTTATAGTAAGAGTTGAATGTATGACACATCCCTCTCTTATCACTCTTATTAAAAAATAATTGAATTCTTTGCGCTGAGAAACTCATTCTATAATTGAGTGATGTGTAATTTAGTCAATGCTTATGTGGAGTTGACATGTGTCTCTTAAAAAAAATACTTTAAATTAAAAATATTGTGCTCCTTTCAAAATAAAAATAGAATATTATTCAAATTAAAAAATATTGTTACCTGTTATCAAAATAAAAACAATATCCATATTTGGCTAGTTTTACCTAAAAGTATTATAAAACATAATCTCACTATAATTGTGTTTGCTTTATTAATTGTTGATTTTACAACCAATACAAAGTAGATAGAGTAAAAATATTTCACTCTCACTCTCAAGTATAAATAAAATATTTCCATATCCATATGAAATAGAATAATTTTATATCAACTTTTAAAATTCTTTATAAATAATCAAAATAAAAAACAAATAAAATTGAGATTATTTATATTTCACTTAGGTACATAACCATTTTAACATCTATTTTAACTAATTTATTTTAATATTAACTTTTGAAAAAAATACACACACATATATATATGAACCACAATAAAAAAATTTAATATGCAAAGAAATTAAATTATTGAAAATAAAAAGATTCAATTCTTTCTTATAAGATTCTATGTTTGTTTGTCAAGTTGGTTGGGTTCTCTGGAAATTACATCTGGCTTGACCAGTGCCTTGAGAAACTGGGACTCAAGGGCATCTAAGCCATTAAAATCACCTGGGAACCAGCGTGGGCTTAGGCCATACCAACTATTAACATGGTTGGATTTTTTCCCATGGAGTTTCGAAGGGGTGACCTTCACATCACGAAGTGACCTAATAGTACAACCCATCACCATCTATTTTACCCCCACACCCCATCACCATCTATTTTACGCCCCGTGGGCTAATTCTTTCTTATAACAATAATAAGAGGGAAATATGTAATTAAATTCAATTCTTAATATAAATTAATATATGATATTTAAAAATATTAATAATAATAATAAATTAAATGCTAATCATAAATAAATATATTTAATATATAAAATTAAGTAAAAATTGAAATGTGATGTAGATAAAACTTCTCATAAACTGTGTTGTGTTCATTGCTATGCTCAATGTTTCAATGTTTCACGTGAACACTTCACCCATCTTGAGTGATATTAAGCTTTGATGTGAAGAGTGATAGACTACGTTAAATAGAAGACGAAGTTAGACTATAACAGTTAAGGTAGGTGAGCATGATGAAACCCTTGATTAAATATTGACTATAATGAAATAAAATAAAATTAGATTTTTTTTATTTTTTTTTTAACTATTATCAATTTGAATATTTTAACCAATTCATATTATTTGATCCAATTTGACTTTTAAAATTGATTCCTTTAATTATAGTCAATATTTAATCAACGGTCTTATTATTATCGCTTAGGATAACGTTTATATTCTATATCCATCCTCTATTTAACTCATTCTGGCACTCTTCACATCATAAAAAAAAACTTAATGTCCTTCAAAATGGGTCAAGTGTTCACTCTAAACATCTAGTATATCAATGACCACACCACATAGTTTACTGAAAGCTTTCATCTACATCAAGATATTGATTGTGGAAATATTCATACTAAAATATTGAAATGTATTTAAAAAAAATAATGTGGACAATGTAATCCATAAATAAAATATTTTAGTCCTTATGTTAATTAACTTATTTCAATGTCAAAAACTTACATCTTAGGTATGTTTTAAAATAATAATAATAATAATAATAATTTATTTTTTATTATATTATATAACACTATTTGAAAAAATAAATTCTTAGCGTTTAACATTTCAAGTATAATTATTTTACATCTTTATTTATTTTTACTAAGGGTTAATTTTGAATGGAGCAAGTGTGTGTTGAATTGATGTTAGCCTATTTATTCCTAGGATTTTCAAGCAATTGAATCTATTTATGCATTCAAAAATGGAAAAACTATATATATATATATATAGAGAGAGAGAGAGAGAGATTCATCTTCCATCATCTTTAGAGGATGCAATATTTGGAGGTGCGCTTTTTAAAAGTTTTGCACTATAAAAAAGGGTTTGCACCTAAAGGGGTTTGGTCCCTCTCATCTCTTTCTAGATCCGTGGTTAAAATAGATCTATATTAGTTGTTACAACATTTCAAGTATCATTATTTTAATAGAGAGAGAGAGAGCTGCAATTTTTTTAGAGTTCTGCACTATAAAAAATGTTTGCATTATGGTAGAGAGTGAAAGTGAAATATTTTTACCACCTTCATCATACTAGCTTGTAATAGGACACATGTCAAACTCATTTGAGTAGGGATGGAATTACACATCTCCTTTATACTAAGTTGGGCTCCTTATTTTATTATAATTAATCATTAAATTTTCAAATTAAAAAATTAAATTTTTACAACTTAATTTAGAAAAATATAGAAATGAGTAGTTTTATTTAAAATCTTCACTCGCTTGCAGCGCGATACCCTGGAGATACAACATTAGTTTCAAACATCACTATGCCTACTGTTCAAGGCTAGTTGATTCAAAGGGATAGTAATATCCCTCTACATTTGACAACTTGACCACAAAGTCCATTTTGAACTATTACAACACAATACAACTTTAGACTTGCCGACTAAAAAACCACAGTTCCTAAAAAAAGCCATACTTTATGAACAAAAACCATAGGCCAAATTTGCCTTGAATCAGATACAAGCATACCAAATTGACTCGCCCATGGAAACATTCTGGCCAGGTCTGCTAAGAAGACCAAAATGCACATAACTAACCAGTTGAAGAGTTGATTACTCAAAGTACGGAGCATAATGGTTGAGGTTGATTTCCATTCAACCCATTTGTGTCTCCTAGTAATCCTTCTTCAAGGAGTTCTCCATAGAAAACTTTAGATTTGTTAACATATTCTGCAATACAAAAACTTCATCCAACACCCTGGAGATCTAAACTTGCATTGCAATGATCTTATCTGAGTGTTCAATTTGAGTGAGAGAGAGATGGTAAACCTTCACTAAAATTTGATAGAGGGCATCATGGGAGACCTCATGTCATGCCCCTACACTGGCAGTACTTTTCCAACTGCACTATAGCGAGGTGCGGCACTACCAACCATTTTCTTTTCACCAAGACTTACGATTGTAGATTACGCCTAACATTCCATACTTAGTTTATTTTTCATTACCAAGTATTATTTTATCCTTTATACAGTGAAAGCCCATAAAATTCACATAAACAACATTATACAATAGAAATGCATAATAGTATAAAGGGAGGGGCAACTCCCCGCAATTTTCAACTTTGGAAAACTCGGTTGCCCAGCCCGTCGGTGCCTCAGCACGGTCGCCGCATGACTCACCAACCCTTTGTTCACCTCGTCGCACGATCATGTTGTTTGCCCAACTTGGGCGTGCCTTCTCATAACCAAGTCGCCACACACGGGCACCTCCGCACGAGTCACACCTTCGTTCACAATCTCAACACTTCACCGTTTCCATCGTTTTGTCATGCACGATACGCCCTCACCCGGCCGCCTGTCCGCACAACCTCACCGTGTCGACCAACTCACCTCTGTGCATGGTGTGCCCTACTCGAGTCACCTGTTTAGTACCTCGGTTTGTTCGTTCAGTAGACGCCCTACTTGGGCCGCCCGTCATGCATGCCTGCACGGACGCCCTCACCGGCCGCCCGTCGTGCACGCCTACCCAGATGCCCTCACCGGTCACCTGCACACCCAACTCGTCGGCAGGCACACCCGTCGTGCAGCCCTGCCCGACCCGCCGAACTTGCCCGACGCCTTCACACCTGCTACCCGGTTACCTCCACACCTGCAGCTCCATTCAACTGCCCATCGTGCGGGCTCATAACTTATACCTCTTGCGCACTACGTCGAACTCTTGACCCAACTTTGCACTTGCTCTGCGTCTAAGTGAACTTGTTGGTTGAATGATGCCTTCGTTCACCCACTTGCCCGCATATATATACGGTTCGGTGGGCGGGTTAGCCACCCGACCGACCTTCGTTAAGTTGCACAACTGACTCGTTAATCTTCACAATGTTCACCCGGGAGGTGGGTCGGCCTGCCCAACTCGTGGGACTACCCCCTCCACTCGCCCATCGCACATAACTCCAACTCGTCGGCCTGTCGGACGAACACCCAACTTGTCCACATATAAACATATGATCGCTCTCACACTTTGCATGCACGCTCAAGTGTTTGTTCGGCCTTCCTCCAACTCGTGCACTCAAGTCATGTCGCACTTCACCTCTCGGTGGTGATGACTTGGACCGGAGGTCCTTACATCCTCCCCCACTTGAAATCATTGTCGTCCTCGACAATATCTCATCCCGGCAACCATCTGTCACCAAGATCACCATACCAAGGTATACACCCCATCGGTATGTCATACGCTGGAAATCATCTCAATCCATGACCGTCAACCACCCTGTCACAATATCCACATGTTGCTCCTCATCGTGGAAGGCTGGCCCTTCCATCCAAGCTACATGCTTCCTGCAACCTCTCGTGTCGACCTCGTCATGTGTCATCCTTGTGTGAATTGCTGCCATGATATTCCAACAAATGCTAACACATCTCTGCACACTACGCGCCCCCATGTTTGAACTACTTAGGTAGCTAATCCAATCATCACATCCAAGCCATGAGAGTGAACATCCTCATGCCATCATCACTTGTTTCTCAGAACATCCCATCACATCCTCAACTCGATCAAGAACCCATCTCCATACAAGTGTAAGCCATGCTCAGGTCCATGAAGTAGTCCTCATCTCATCTGCAACATGTTGTCCATGATGTTTGGTACTAATGTGCTGCATGAAATTAGCCACATCTACCCCAATGTCATCATCCATTTGCAAAACACCCATCTCCTTAATATGAAGAGACCATCTCATCAACTCCGACTCTTGAAGTGCCACATCCAGGTCCATGAAGCAACCTCCATCATATCTGCAATGTGCCATCCCTCAAGTCTGCCATAGAAACAAGTATACACCTGTCTCATCTATCCATGTGCTTCCCTTGATCATAGATCAATAAGCTCCCATGTGGCCAAAGTGGTTAAGTCTCGGCTGAACCCATGCCCAAGTTTTGCCACCAAGGAATCATCATCGTCGAACTTCATCACTCCAAAGTGTCTCATATTGATCCTCCACATCAAGTTACTCTTTCAAGCCATTCCCATACATGTACTTGAAAGTATGCACCCCATCCTGCATCAAAGTCTCTGACATCATCTCCTCAATGCATCAGATCCTCCATGCCCACCATATATGAAGTCCCTAAAAGTCACAACCTCATGTCATCATGAGCTCCATAAGTCATCTCCAGCCAACATCTCAACAAGCATACAAGTCTCGGCCTAAAGGTCTCTGCAAGATGCCTTGGCTCACCATGTAGTAGGAATTATCCATAGTCTACTCACAACTCCATCCAATTCCATGGCCTTGTTGTACAAGAGTGCACAACCTCTCCATTGGCTCATAACCAAAACATCTTCGTGTTACACCACCAAATCTACCTGCACAACACCCTTGCCTTGGCACTCCTCATTGGATGCCCATAAGTGACACCTCTTCAAGTGCTCCTGTCTCATGTCCCTGCATAATATTGCCATGCTCCATGTCTCCAACCTGATCTCCATGAAGAAGTTGCCCATGTAGTCCAACCAGGTAGACCCATCGCAACAATCGGTCATCCTCATCCAAGTCTGCAACCTTCGGTCTAGTGAACTTGGTCACCCAACCATATCATCATCATCACGAGTTCCTTCCATCATAGCTCCCCCACTAAAGGTTCCAACAAGACTATCTCTTGGTCTCAGCCATGAGAAGTCCACCCAAGTATCATCATACCTTAAGTGTGTGCCCTCCTCCAATCTGTCCATGAGTCATGTCGGGCACTTAGCCAATTCTCTGTGTGGCTAAAGCATGACCCATTCATTCACAATGATCATTATGTTCCTCCCTTGTCACGGGATTTTGTACCTTCTACCATAAGGTCACAAACAACCCTAACAAGTCCTGAAATAGTAAAAAATTCTTGCTTCTTCGTACAAGGTCTCATCATAAACATCCATGGTAAGATCCTCCCCAGCATCAACAAACTAATTTTGCTCTTCCCTGCATACAGTTCATCTCTCAAAAGCTCAAATGAAACACAAGTATCAATAGTAGTTACATCATCATGAGGTTCCTCCATGTGAGTATCCTTATCCACCCATGTTTGCAAACTGCACAATCCTGGTCCAACTTGATCAATCTCAAGTTCATCCTCCATCATGGTCATGTTTGCAACATCCTGAAACATCACGACTTCCTCTTCCTTGTTAGCACAATCTGCAACTTCATCTTGCTCCATTGTCCAACCAAGTTGAAGAAGTTCGTCTTCAACATTCCTTTCCAAGACTTCAAGTTCCTTTCGAATCCAGGGATTCTCTTCTTTCATCTGCTTCAACCTGTATAAGGTAAGCAAGATCTTCCCTTCTCATTCTTCCAAACCTACCATGGCTTGTCATTTAGCTTGGCCCAAGTACTAAGCTTCACCCCTGCTAAACCTGTTTCACCATTCACCTAAATCACCCTGATATTCCACTTGTCACCTGCAAAACTTGAACTCCCTTTCAAGTCTTCGGTCTTCGTAGAATCAACTCCTTGATTCAGTACACCAGCTCTGATACCAACTGTCACAGCCCTACACTAGCGGTACTTTTCCAACCGCACTATAGCGAGGTGCGGCACTACCAACTGTTTTATTTTCACCAATACTTATGATTGTAGACTATGCCTAACATTCCATACTTAGTTTATTTTTCGTTACCAAGTATTATTTTATCCTTTATATAGTGAAAGCCCATAACATTCACATAAACAACATTATACAATAGAAATGCACAATAGTATAAAGGGAGGGGAAAATCACTGCAATATGAGTTTGCCCGAAGCAATATATATAATCTTCTTTTACAAGTACAAGTTAAATCTTGGGAAACCCTAAATTTACACTTAGCCAATTTTCAACTTTGGCAAACTCGGTTTCCCAGCTCGTCGGCGCCTCCGCACGACTCACCAACCCTTCGTTCACCTTGTCGCACGATCGTGTTGTTTGCCTAAGTTGGGCACGCCTCATAGTAACCAAGTCACCACACACGGGCGCCTCCACACGAGTCACACCTTCGTTCACAATCTCAACACTTCACTGTTTCTACCGTTTCGTCATGCATGGCATGCCCTCACCCGGCCGCTCGTCCACACAACCTCACCTTGTCGACCAACTCACCTCCGTGCACGGCGCGCCCTACCCGGGTCACCCGTTCAGCACCTCGGTTCGTTCATTCAGCAGACACCCTACTTGGGCCGCCCATCATGCATCCTTGTACGGATGCCCTCACCGGCTGCCTGTTGTGCATGCCTACTCGGACACCCTCATCGGTCAGCCGCACACCTAGCTCATTGGCGGGCACACTCATCGTGCAGCCCTGCCCGACCCGCCGAACTCACCTAACGCATTCGCACCTACTACCTGGTTACCTCCGCACCTACAACTCCGTTGAACCACCCATCGTGCGGGCTCATAACTTGTACCTCCTGCGCACTACGCCGAGCACTTCACCCAACTTTGCACTTGCTCTGCGTCCAAGTGAAATTGTTGGTTGAATGATGCCTTCGTTCACCCACTTGCCCGCATATACATATGGTTCGGTGGGCAGGTTAACGACCCGACTAACATTCGTTAAGTTGCCCAGCCGACTCATTAATCTTCGTAATGTTCACTCGGGAGGTGGGTCCGCCTGCCCAACTCATGGGACCACCCCCTCCGCTCACCCATCGCACATAACTCCAACTCGTCGGCCCGTTGGACGAATGCCCAGCTCATCCACATATAAACATACGACCGCTCTCACACTTCACACGCACGCTCAAGTGTTTGTTCGGCCTTCCTCCAACTCGTGCGCTCAAGTCATGTCGCACTTTGCCTCTTGGTGGTGATGACTTGGACTGCAGGTCCTTACACCTCACATCGAAAACATGTGTTTGATGAGAAGTTCTCTAACGTGGAGTCAAGTTCCATAGAAGTCTAATAATTAACCGACAGATCCATACAAAAGGCTGAACAGAGAAAAAAGGGCACAACAGTTAAAGACCACTAGCAGATGACCATTTTCCAATCCAACGTGATGTTGTGATTCCAAGTTAACCCTGTATCCAACTTTTTCCAGGGCTCAAAATACAAGTCAAGAATTCCAATATCCAACCATAAGTAGCTTTGAACGAGCCCTAGGAACCCCCAATTTAAAGAAAGCACATTCTTTGTGTTCACGCTGAGCTTAAAACCGAGGCAAAAAAATCCCTTCAAGTCCAGACTATGTCTTCCATCCCTTTAAGGGATTCTATTTACAGTCCAAATATAGCATGGGAAACTAGTGGCTAAAACAAAAAGAATAGGAGACCACTGTTTATATTTCTAGGGAAAGGAATAGATTTTACCTTTGAACAACTGCTACCCACATCCATGTTATCAACACCCTAAACTACTACAACAACCTCTGTCTCTACCACAACAAATTCTTCTACAAATGTCTGCTGACCCTTGTGCATACCAAACCCAATGTTGTAATTTCCATTTCTCATGACTACATTCACTACCAATGGCACTGAATCTCTCAGAACCCCACACCATAGCCTCCTAGAAGTGAATCAAACTAGCGAATTGAACCATATAAGCCCTTAATATCAGTGGATCCTTATCAATTCATCCTGTACACCTCCACTCTACACTAACTCCTTTAATTTCCAAGGGATTAAATTGAGATTTTCCATCCTAGATTCTGTGAATTCTTCCTCCCAATACATGAAATTAATTTCCAATTCATGCGAAAGAATTAGCTTCATGCATGCATGATGCTCGACCTTGTACCATGCCACGATTAACAAGGAGAACTCACTACCATTTTCCATCTAGAGAGAGAGATCCAGGGCAATCAACATTACTCCACGTCCCTTCATTTCATTATACCTCACGATCCACCTTACACCCTGTCTTAATCACCTTATAGGTGTGTTCCCTAGATGCCCCCTCTGAACCCCAATGAACCTTACGGGATTATACACCATTGCTTAATATTATTTAACATTAATTTTTCCTCCCTAAGGGAGGTTGCCTCGTTGGCCAAGTTGTCTGCCTCTTTATTATTATCATGGAGGATATGGAAGTATTCCTTGGAGGATAAGTTGTTCAAAATATCTCAAATTCGGGAAAGGATTTTAGCCAAAAAAATTCTTTGGGATTATACCCCTTAATGAGAAATTGAATAGTGATTAAGTAGTCTCCCAATGTAAGAATATTGTTGACCTCTTTTTCTTTGATGATGACTAAGCCTCGAAACAACCCATATGTTTCCACCTGATTATTCGATCTGGTTTTGAGGCCCCAAGCATACCAAAATTCTATTATTCCCTTGAGATTAATCAAAATCCCTCCCCTCTTGCCACCCCTTCAACTTAATTTATTTATGAAAAAGACATTGGTTTTTTTATTAATATATGGATTGTTTACAATATGTAAGCACGCAACCCCAAAAAAACACAAAACTGCATTTTCAACCGTTCCCGAAATTCACATGTAACATGCTCCTATAAACTCTAAACAATTTTTTTTTAACTTAACCTTTATATGGCTTATTTGGAATTTATAGAATGAATGGTTAATATAATTTCTTTTAACATATGCATAACAATCCTAAAATCGTCTTTCCTTCACCACCATGGAAATTATATTGTATACTTACATAAAATAGCCCTGCCATTAAACAAAAAGGGCCATATTTTATTTACAGTATAGTCTTCTTAGACTAAATACGGGTCCTTAACATTATGGCTTGTCGATCATTTGTGAGTGTTGATTATTAAATCCTTGGAGAAATGGCATAGTTCCTTAATATTAAATGCATTGGCTTGTATTTTTGTTTGACAAGTTAATAGTTAAATATTTGTTGCACAATGTATTAATCTAACCTTGAGGGTTCGAAAAACCCCCAAAAAATTACAAGGTGGCACCTCGTCCTTACACTTGTCATGTCAAGCCAACTCAGTCAGGTGAACGTTTTCAATCAATGGTGGGGAGGGCATGGGGAAGTTATGGAAACTACCCAACTCCTATCCAGCTGTCGGTGCTCAGTTTTCCATTGCGCTCATGCTCTCTTGCAGGTTCTGCAAGTTTATTTCCACTGTAAGTTCATTAACTGGATTTAGCGTTGATACTTCAAGATTTTCTTACTTGGGTAATAACCTATTGCAAACCCTTAGGGTCTTTATTTAACTTACAAAGCTTATAATTTTGCTTCGTCTTCTTTTCTTCAGATTGCTGTAGGTATATTTCATAGCCAAGACCCACCTCCATATTTATTTTTTCTTATTTTTTTACATAGGTCATTTTTCCTAGTGTTATAGTGGTTGGCCGTAGAGTGCTTCAAGGAGTTATCTATGTGGTTGTGCTTAAGTCAGGGTTTGGGGCTCGACTACTTCAATTGGTAAGTAAATATCTTGTTCAATTTATTTATTATTATAGGAAGGGTTCTCATCCTTCCCGTCTTAATTGGCTTACATAATTTCCAATTTCCTTCCTATGTAAGCTGAGAAGAATTTGACGGCCACTCAAGTCCCATGTTATAGGTAAGCCCCTCTCTAAAAGACAATTTTCTCATACATTTTCCTTCATAGTGCTTGTCTCATTGAAATGAACTTCTTTTCTCATTGAAATGAACTTCTTTTTTGATCACAAATAATGGGTTGTAGGCACATTATATGTATTTTTATTTTGGAAATGTTATCTTATGCTCAATCTCAACAGGGGCTTGCGAATGCTATCCCCAAGTTCTTACTAGAATCCTTCAGTGGTGAATACGAGTTCCTAAACCAAAACATCGTTCCTTTAGCATCTAAGTTTCTATAGGCTAAGGGTTTTACAATTTACGATAAACATTGTTAGTGTCTTATTTTGTGGGTTGTTGTAACTAATGGCTGCATAAGGCCCAATATTTTGTTTACAACTTATGCTCTAACAATCTCGTGTAAGGAAAGTATGTCGGTGTGTATAATTTCTCTGTAAAAATGCCTATGTTAGTGAGCTTGACGGGTTGTGTAAGGACCTGCAGTCCTTAACTCGTCCGTCGGTGCAAAGAGCGAAGGCTTGGCGATGAGTTGGTTCAACAACCAAGTGCGCGAGCTAACAAAGATGACCGAACGAACACTTGGAGCACGCATACAAGTAAGGAGCAGTCACATGTTTATAAGAGGTGAGCGAGGGAATTCATCGAAATAAGCCAACGGTGGAAGGTTTGTTAGTTTGGGCATTGGCAATGAGCTGATTGAATGAGAAGACAAACGAGGGCGTCGACTTGGTAAACAAATGCAGGTCGGCCATCAATGGCACAACCACTTATGGAGCATATATATTATGCACGTGGATGGATCATTTGAACCATCGATCTTCACACAACGAACTTGGTCATTCATCAAGGATACAAGAAAGGTGCGAAAAGGAAAGTGAAGCCGCAGCAAAGAGTGGCACAGCTCTATGCGCCCAAACTTGGGTGAGGCCGCACGAGAACATTGCATAAAAGTGTATCGGGTGGAAGGCGTGGGCAAGGAGTGCCCGTTGTTCGGTGAAGGGGAGCACGGGTGAGACTTGGTGAAGTCACCCGACGTGTAAACATAGAATGGTGGAGGTTTGGTGGAGTCAAATGCCGGTGCAAAGTTGGTAAATGGTGGAACGTTGGTGAAGCTGGTTGTGCAAAGAGGGTGTCTTGGTGACTTGGTGGAGTCACCCGCCCATTGTGCACGAAGACAAGGTTTGGTTGTCAAGTGCGGAAAGGCAGCTTGTGTGAGGGCGCACTCGCCTGACTTGGGCAAGGAAATCTTGGCTATCACACGGAGGTGTGATGATGATGTAAATTTGGTTGAGTATGAAAATTGGGGTTTCCAAGTATACTTGTAAAGCTTTGTAATATTGAAAGATTGTATAATATATTATTCGGGTAGACTCATTGTTCAGGGAGTTGCCCCTCCCTTTATACTGTGCAATTGTGTTCTTCATTTATAATTGCTGATGATAATGAATGTATATGGGTGTTCATTGGTATAAAGGAACATTAATAATTACTTGGTTGAGAAACACAAACTAAGTAGGATAAGTGGTTAGGCGTAGTCCACGAACATAAGTATTGGTGAAAAGAAAGTGTTCGGTGGTGCCGCACCTCGCTAAGCGTGGTTGAAAGACTACCGAGGCTCCGTCATTGTGACAGGTTGGGTCTTGGAAAATAAGACTTAAATATTATTATTATATTATTATTTTCATTTACTTATATTTTGAGTAGAAGTATCTTGCAGTAATACTTGGTCATTTTCCTCGATTTTCGTTATTAATATGGTCCAAAGAAAAAGAGAAAATATTTGTTTACCGTTTATATACATGGGTTATGATTTGTGTTTTTACATGTTCCAGAGCGAAAGTTATACAATAATTTGTTCTTTTGTAAAGTCCTCTTGTTAGTTATACGGTTTATGAAAAGGATTTTCAATCTTTGTCTTATATTTCTCCTAGATACATGTCCGTTTGAAATTATTGCACACTACTGGGTTGGTTTACTAGAAAACAATGTCATTACTAATAAACCCTTATTCTTGTTTGTAATTATTTATAACTGGGTAACACAACCCACCAATATATAAATATTTAACCTAGTTGAGTATGAAAGGAGTGTAGGCATCACTGGGGTCTGCATTCCCTTTAGAAAATACTAACCTCAAGGTACAAGACTACTTTTCTTGAGTGAAGGACTTGTAGTGAGTCTCTTGGCTCAAGTTACTAACTTGGCCCCAACACAATGCACAAATTTATCATTGCATTTTTCCACATTCTCACTAAATCAAATTATTTTTAACTGTCATAATTAGTTTCTTATTTTGATAACAACACATATAGATTCTTGAAACACCACATCTAGCTTCATATTGATAATTCTATATCACAATTTTCCTTTAATTCATTCGCATGCATATCACAACATAGGATTCAAGGAACCAAAACAAAAATTTAAATACAAATTAAACATTAATTCACTTATCTACTAAGTTCTTTGGCATGCCACCAAAATTGAGTGGGCATAAAGATTCTCCACCCAACCAATGATACTAGTACCTCTACCAGTACTCCTCTTGAGCCAATTTCACACTCGGATCAATTTTAGGAAACATAGACCCTCCTAGGTCCAAAAATCACCTCCTTCTGGTAGCGTCCTGCCCCTCATTACAATGTCCTGTCCTTGAGGAAAGTAGCATCACAACTACTTTTTTTTGTGCCCCCTCCTACCAGGCTCCAAGTTCACAAAGTTTTGGCTCAATATTTCCCCTCTCACTGTCTTCGACAACTTTTCCAGACTTGAGATAATCTATCTATGGGAGGAAAGAATTTGGGGAGAAACTACCTCTTCCCAACTACCCTTCTTGGGCTTCCTAACTATTTTTGCTTAAATGTCTGAGTGTGAAATTCTTTTCTCTTCACATATTTTCTTACCACTGTACTTTACATAGCTGGCCAAGTGCATATTTTATTAATAAATAAATAAATAACATTTATTTACATTCATTCCATACCTGACCTTCAACATGGCCCACTGTCAGTTAAAAAATAAGTTGACACAAGTAAATGAAATATTTATAATTACCACAAGGTATTACATCCCCCCAAGCAAAAAACCATCCTCAGTGTTTTCTTCATCTTGAAATAAAGATGGATATGCCTCACACATAATATTTTCATCTTCTTAGATAGCCTCTTTTGGGAGAAAGTGCTCCACTACACTTTAACGTGGGTGATTACTCGCTTCCGTAGCATAGTTTCTCTATGGTCTAGTATGTGCAAGGGCTCAACCAGGAATTATCGGTCTGGCTCAAACTACATTCAAAACCATTAGTTTTCCAACATTCATTAATGAAAGACAAAATTACACACATATATATACATAATTGTTATAGTGTAACACCCTCCTCCCAGATTTACCCAAGTTAATCGACCAACTAGGGTAAACATGTGACAAAGAGTTAGTATGAAATGATTTAAATCCCCATGTACAATTAAAGAAGTGGAACCGACAAGAAAAGACCAATCTGGCCTTCCTCAGGAGCTACAAAACCTTTAGGAGACAACCAAGCCTTCCAAGTGCCCAACCCATGAGACAACTTGATATTTTGTTCATCTAGACCCTTAGTTGCTCCCATGAAAAGACATCCATGTGATTGAGACCCTCCAGTTGCTTCCACGGAAACACATGCATGTGACTATGACATTTTTGAGGTAATTTTGTGCCAACAACCTTAGATTTTGTACCACTTTTTCCGGGTTAGGTCTCAAGCCCCTACCCATAACTTCATGAAACTTCTAGAAATGATAAATAACAATGAAATGAGGCTACTAATGCAAACACTTGAACAATGAATTAATCTGAACCCTATTAGCCATGACAAGAATTATGTCAAACACATCATGAACACTTAATCTATAGGTTGTAACAACATATCTGAACATAGGGATCTCATACTTATTTGAGAATCGTCAAGGAGGACTGATATTTCCTCCCA
This sequence comes from Pinus taeda, assembly GCA_000404065.3. Classification (NCBI taxonomy): domain Eukaryota; kingdom Viridiplantae; phylum Streptophyta; class Pinopsida; order Pinales; family Pinaceae; genus Pinus; species Pinus taeda. Next base: position 105,667 of record APFE031263589.1, on the reverse strand, counting down.
ATAGCTGCATTGTTATCTATTAGGTCATTAATTAGTTATTGTTTCATCTACTAACCAGAACATGATGATATCCATACATAAATATTATCATAAAACATGCTCATAACTAGAAAATAACCAAATATATACCAATGATGAAACAACTATTAAAGCCACATAATAACAAGCACATTTACTCATGAAAATACCAAAGAAAAAGGAGATCTTATTAACATATGAAAATCCAACCAAGTCAGGGACTTCCACATACCACCCCGACCATAGATTGGGCTGAACCAAATCTCTCTTTCAGCCATTCACCCCCGCGTCATATTCCAAGCATGAATATGGGATCTCATGGAACAAACCAAGAAAACCAAACCACAGCTTCCAGAGGCCAAACCATCCGAAACCTCAAAAAGTGATTCCACCCCATGGTCAGACATCACTAACCATCACCATATCGGTCTCTACCCAAGTTTTCTACGGCTCCAGAGCGTTTGTTCCAACCAACTCTTCCAGGACTAGTAACTCAACCCACAACTGTTATTGAGCTCTAAATCGTTTGTCCAACCAGGGATTTCAGGGCTAGTAACTCAACCCACCAAGGGCTCTAGATCATTTTTCTAACCAAGGCTTCCAAGACTAATAACTCAACCCAAGCTGTTATAGGGCCTCCGGAGCATTTGTACAACCAAGGCTCTGGGAACTAATAACTCAACCCACAACCATAAGGAACATGAGAACTAACTACAAAATAAAAGGAAAGAAACCCACAACACCATCATGGTTATCCAAGAAATGGAAAGGCTAGGAAAAACCACTATCAATCTAGAAAATCCTTTATGCCAATGATAGATCATAACCAAGAAATCACATGCATGTGCCAAGCATGCCAAAACTAGCAAGAAAATCATACATGCAACTCAATACCTAAAAGAAAAACCCATTGTCGTTGTTGATTCCAATGTCCTCTTGTTCTTTCTTTCTCTTCTTTTGCCTTCTTGTTCCAAATCCCAAGTATGCCACACTCCTCCAAGAGTGCTCAAAGAAAACTCTAAGTGTGCAGGAGAATGAGAGAGATAATAGAGAGAGAGATCCCAAAACGGAATTAACAAAAGCTAACTAGCTAAAAGATGTGAACTGATCTTCATAGCCTTTTTATCATTGAGGCCTATATTATCTTCAATTTTCCATTAGTTTCCTTCATTTTCCTCCTCACATGCAACATGTGACCTTCCAACTTCCTTTTCTCCTATTTTCATGAATAAATGTCAATAAATTTCACTTTTCCTTTGCCAATTTCCATAACCATAAATTAATCTCAAGTGATCCCCATCACTATGTTTTTTCCCAACATTCAACTTGGAATATGTGTCCCATGAACTTGGTTATTATTTGGTCTTTATTAACTTTATTACATGGATTTCTGACCAGGGATGTTACATATAGATTCATAGTTCACCTATACATCCTACCAATGAATGACATGCCTAGGATCATGCATATATCTTTTCAGTAATGAGACATGAAATACATTATGCACATGTATGTGACTAGGTAAGGCCAACTAATAAGCTACAGATCCAACCCTAACAAGTACTTCAAAAGGGCCACAAAAATGGGGATCTAGATTTATGCAAATTCCCCACCTTAAGGTGCTTCTTTTGGGTTTAAATCTAACATATACATGCTCTCCCACCTGAAACTATCGAAAAGTTCACTTTTTATCTACATAAGATTTCTTCCTATCTTGGGCTGCCTTCGAATTTTCCCATACCTTTTTCATAGTTTGCTTCATTTCCTTCAACAAACCAGGCTCCAACATTAACCTATCTTCAGGGTTACCCTAGTTAAGAGGCATCCATCATTTCTGTCCATATAACACTTCAAATTTGCTCATCTTTAAGGATGTGTGATAGTTGTTATTGTAAGCGAATTCCACCAAGTGGGGATAGTATTCCAATTTGGAGGGTTGCTGCATAACATACATCCTTAACATGTCTTTAATAACCTGATTTAACCGTTTTTTCTGCCAATCTATTCGTGGATGTTAGATAGTACTAAATTGCACTTGGGTGCCTGGTCCTGTAAATAAGTCTTTCCAAAAAGCAGAAGCAAAACATCTTGATCAGAAATCACAGTCTTAGGTATATCATGTAAGAAAAAATTTCTCTCATAAATATATCTAAAACTTGAACAAATTTATAATTTGACTATACAAGAATAAAATGTGCACATTTACTCAACTCATCCACCACAAACATTATTGAATCATTCTGTCTCCTTTACTCGGGTAGGCATGTGATACAATTAAAGAAATAGTTTTCCACTTCCATTCAAGAATGAGAAATGGGTGGAGTAAACCAATCGGGTGTTGATGTTTAACTTCCACCTGTTGAAACTCTAGACACCTTTCAAAATATGTTATTTCTTCCTTCCTCATTCCTAGCCAATATAATATATTCTCAAGGCAATGATCAACTTCTGGTATCCAGGGTGGGCAACATAAGGACTCTTGCGATATTCATCTAGAATCAACTTTTTAATATAATACATATTAGGTACATAAATTATGTTTTTATAGGTCAATAAATCATCCTTCTTGTTCTCATATCCCAACTACTTTTCAAGGCCATTCTCTTGCTTAGCTTGCTACTGTAAAAACTAATATTCTAGGTCATGTAGTGCTGCATTTTTTTATTATCTAATATGAAAAATCAGATTTCACCTAACTAAAAGAATTTTTCTAAACAAAATTAAGCCTTCTACTTAAGGCATTTGCCACCTGGTTCTCCTTCCATTTTAGATGTTTTATGTAAAAATTGATTCACTTAAAAATGCAGTGCAATACACTTGTCGAGCATTAAGCATAGGATGATTAAAGAAATTAGTTAGACTGCTATGATCTGTCAATAGTATAAATTTCTTCCCTAGTAAATATAGTCTCCATACCTTTAGAGAATGGACAACTATATTCAATTCTAATTCATAGGCTGAATACCTTTGATCATGCTTTTTAACCTATGAGATTTATAACCTACCACCTAACCTTCTTGCATTAAAACTCCTCGAACCCCCTCCTGACATGTGTATGTACAAGTTGTAAATTCCTTCTCAGGGTTTGCAATTCTCAAAATAGGGGTTGTAGTCAACAAGTGCAACTATTTTGACATTCTTATGTCCATTTGAATACTCTTCCCTTTTTCTATAATGAGGTCATGTGATAAGATACTTTTGGAAACCCAACTATAAAACAATAGTAGTAGCCTACCAAGCCCATTAAGGACCTAATATCTGAGATGTTTTTAGGAATGGGCCACTCCATAATTGTTTTTATCTTTTCTAATTCTACTACTATCCCATCTGGGTAATCACATGCCCCAAATATTGTACTTGATCCTCAAAAAAATCACATTTACTATACTTACCATACAATTGGTGTTCCCACAATGTCAGTGAGACTATACTCAAATGCTCCTTATGTTCTTTTATATTTTTGGATTAAACCAGAATATCATCAATAAAAAATATTACAAATTTGTCAAAATAGGGGTGGAATATTCCATTCATTGGGCTCATAAATGTGGGTGAGGCTTAGTAAGCCCAAAAGGTAAGAATACAAACTCATAATGTCCATAATGAGTTTTGAATGCAATTTTACAAATGTCTTGTTCCTTAATTCTGATCTGATGGTAGCTTGATTATAGATTGATTTTAGAAATCATAGTAGCCCCTTTTACCTAATCAAATAGATTGTTAATCCAAGGTAACATGAATATATTTTTAATGGTTAATTTATTCAATTTCCTGTAGTCAATACACAACCTTAGGGTACCATATTTATTTTTAAGAAAGAGTACAAGGGCTCCCCAAGGCGACATGCTTGGGCGAATATAATTCTTATACAGCAACACTTGTAACTACATATTCAACTCCATTGACTCGAGTATACTCATACGATATGGGGCTTTAGATACTGGGGCATTGCTAGATTTTGGTAGCATCGGATATGATATAGCAATGAAAATTGGCAGACAGGCTAAGGCACATGAGTCCTAAAGAACCCAGAAACCGTTTGGTGAAATTCCTCCTGGATTGTATTTTATTAAAATAATAATTATTTTTAATGGGGTTCCTAAGTCTAAACTTAGGAAAACTGAAATATTAATGCGTATAAATCAAAAAATGGGTGAGAAGGATCTAGAAGGTAGATCAAGTCATGTTTTAATAATAGTCATTGATTAGAGACTTAATCTCGGTCGTTGAAGTCTCAATGAGAAAATAATAAGAAGGAGGCTTGGGGTTCATTTAGAAACACACACAGAGAGAATGAATTGATCTCGAATTCGATTTCTAGGGCTAGGAAGTTGAGAAATTCGAATTGAGTGATTAGTTGCAGTAGAAGGGTAGGGATAGTTTGGGAATACTGGCAGAGAGGTGGAGAGAATCTTGTGGAGGCAACACAACACTCAGGAGGACTAACGGTGGGTCAATCTCGACACACGCAGGCCTAAAGCAGAGCTAGAAGGGCTAGTGCAGAAGTAGAAGTTGCCCTCCATGCAAAGAGACGGAACTACTGGGAAAGCTAACCCAATGGGTAGAGGAGATAGAGTAGAGCTGATGCTGAGCGTGTAGGGCTGACATAGGGCCTACGCAGGGAAAAACACAGAAGTAGCTGGGGTTAACCAATTTTTCTACCGGATCAATTAGGATCTACTGGGTGAAGTGAGGTAAAACTCACTCAGATTTTCCGCCATTGTATTTTCTCTGTCACTGGTTTTCCAAGAAGGCTACCAACTTTTGTATTCAGAATTACTGCTTAATAATATAAAACCCTTAGAGCTGCTACACTGGTTTCTCGTATTGGGTTATTCTAGGGACTATTTTGTCCAAAAATAATTATGTCCTATGTATCTTGTTCTTTGCTCAGTTTTCTGTTTCATGTAATCAAATTTAAAGTAGTGTAGTATACAGAAGTAATTTGCTTCAGTATTAGGAGAATAACTTGATAATTTATATTAAAATCAAGTAGGTGAAGTAGATTCATATTTGCTGCAGTAGGGGTTCCATGAGGATTAGGAATTTTCACATGGTATTAGAGCATTGGTTTTGAAACAGGAAGAGTCGATCCAGCGATGAGCAGTGAGGCCAAAAATCTACACTAGGCAACAATTTGAATCCCCTTGAAGGGATTGAGGAGTCCTTTCCATGAAGGAGAGATTTCGAGGAAATATCTCTCTGAGAGAGTCGACAGAGAGGTACAATTTCTAGTTCGTGAGTTTCCAAAGGCATAGGGAGTGACGTAGAGACTCAACACAATGCTTGAAGGGAGTAGTGCCTTCTAGGAAATAAATCCACCGAAAAAGAGTGAAGACACATAGAAGGGGAATTTTCTCCTCTGAGAACGTTTTGCCAAAAAGTTTGAATTTCTCAATTCCTGGGTAGATGAGTAGTGATGGGCAATGACTAGTGGATTCAATTCGATAGTTGGGTGAGATGGCATCGCATGGGCTTGGAGATCAAGACAGGTTGGAAGGAGCCTCCAAATATGTCATATGGAAAACCAAAATCTTAGTTGTTCTGGAGGAGTATGATCTTGAAGCGTATGTCAAAAATACTATGGTTGTTCCCACTGAAAATGATCAAAGGAAGAGGTACAAGGCCGAGCAGGGGAAGGTGAAGTGGCTCATACTCAATGGAGTTCAAGATCAAGTCATCTCACACTTGCAGGGCAAGGATACAACCCGAGAGATCTGGGAAGCTTTGTCTTCATTGTATGAAGGCTTTTTCGAACAACAGAAGATCTACTTAGAACATAAATTGCAACAGACATTGATGCAGAAAGGAGAAGGAGTTAACTCCTATCTTGAAAATCTTCAGGACATTAGAGAACATTTTGCTGTAGTGGGGTCTACTCCTCAATATTCTGCAATGGTGTTGGCTTAGTGGGTCCTGACCCAAGTTTAGAGTTGAGTTTTCCAAACAAATCCCTACACTACTGGCCCTTTGTGACATCAATCCACGGAGCACAGAATGAAGTCTCACTTGAAGCAGTATGGGAGATGCTGGAACCAAGTTTTCGCACCCAGAGATGGTTGTGATGTTGTTTTTATACCCTTTATTTTCCTTCGTGCAAATCGATAAACCCTTAAGGCTTATCGATATAATGTCCTTTTACCAACCTCTAGACCTTCGCAAAGGTCTATGACTATCTTTTGCAGACCCTAAATAGGTAAATCCACCACTGATGTACCTCTATAATTACTTCTAAGTCTGTTATTACCCATATTTACTTAAGTGTCTGATATCTTTAACATGTATTAAGATATTCTTCACGTAAATAGATATTATTACTTGCATTCATATAACAAGGTAAACCATGCATAATTGCGCATCAATACAGTATTAAATAATAAACCCAATATTCATCATAACATAGTCGCCATTCATTCATAACAGAAGTAAATAAACAAAAGACAGATATTTCCATAATAATCTCTTTATTGATACTTCAGATTTGCTTACAGACTCATAACTATTGTTAGGTCCCTATAATACTAGTGATTACCCCATTACTATTGTAGTTATATCCCTTATTAACATTTTTGTGCCCTATTGTCCCCATATTATTGTTACTGTGCCACATAGAATCCCTCTATTGTTATTTTTGTGCCTTTATATTATTATTGTTAGGTCGGATGGGTTATATTTTGACTCCTTAGATTCCTATATATAGAAAGGAGGTTTTATCACTTGAATCATAAAAGAATCATTCATTTGTGTAATTTAAAGGAGGTTGCCCCCTCGAAGAGGCTGAATTCTAAGGCGTTGATCTATCTTTTCTATCTTTTTGTGAGCTGGTTTCACAACATTTGGTATCAGAGCTTTGGATTCTAGGGTTTTGCTCCTCCAAATAGGTCATCGTGGTATTTTCTCTATAATTTTTTTTCTGCGATGTTTCAGAAGTGAAAAAAAACCCATTTGAGACAAAATCGCAATGAACCTTGGGTCTAAATTTCAGAGATTTTTGCACTATATTTGCAGAGATATGATATAAGGAAGTTGGTATTTTTGTAGACTCTTGAATTACATTCCAAGCAGGTGACCTAGGGAAAATTGACATAAATTTCTCTCTGAGCATCGGATTGAAATTGTGTAAGAAGGTACAGAAAGAGGACAGGTTGTAGTTTAGTTTCTTGTATATATTTTTCAGAGCCAAAGGTTGAAACAGTGATGCGTGGCATGTCATACAAGTTTGCTCTACTGAACTAGTCTATAATCAGGTCATTGTGGGTTATTTGGCATAACTCTTACTTGGAGAATCCAATTTGGATAAGACTAGTGCCATTGGAAAGAGGACGCAGAGGGCTATTGCAAGTTGCAATTTCAGAACTGGATGATATGAAATTACAGAAATACATCAGAGGCAATATCGAGCTCCTACAAAGTGAAAAACAATGTGTAGATATTTTTAAATTTTTGCTTAATCTTGGTTTGAAAAATGATTTTGAAGGAATTCAACAGGCATAGTAGAGCATTATTATCAGTAACTGATGCCCCGAGGAAAGAAAATGCAAACACCTAGTAAGCAACCTGAAAGCTCTAGCATGACTCATGAAGAAGAAGAAGAAATGCTACATGATATATCAAAATTACAAGCCCAAGTGCAACAAATGTCACTCTCACAAAAGCTAATAGAAGCTAAGATAAATGGTGTGGAATCTAAGATAAAGGGAGTGGAAGCTAAGATGAATGGCATGGAAGCTAGGATGGATGATTTGAAGATAGATGTGAAGACAAATTTGAAGAGAGACATGGTATATTTGAAGACAAATTTGAAGACAGACATGGCAGGATTTGAAGACAGATTTAACAAATTTTCTACAAGAAATACTTACTAATGGTGAAAGGGTAGTAAAGGAAACTCATGATGTGAACAAAATAAATGTTAATCATGATTTCATAGTCTCTAATGTTGGATAAAAGACCCACCATATTCTAAAAATCGATATGAGGAAGTTTGGTGGCAAGGATCCCGCAACATGGATATCACGAATGGAGCAATTTTTTGATCTCAGTAATGTGCAATGTAAACAAATTATCACTTGGGAAATTTTTACGAAATAATTGACAACACATTATGAGGATAAAAAAAAGCAACACTTTTTTTAGCCAATTGATAAGTCTCAAACAAAGGGTTTAATAATGGAGCACATTGAAGAGTTCCAAAAATTGAACATAAGTGTAAAAAATATTCCAGAGGAGCATAGGATTGATGTGTTCATAGGAACTTTAAAGGATAATATCCAACATGATGTTCACCTTTGGGAACCTGATTCATTAGAGAAGGCATTTAGGTTAGCAAGA
>APFE031263589.1:64190-96622 GCA_000404065.3 Pinus taeda | reverse complement strand
AGATTGGATAAACGAAGCAAGGGAGGAATGGAAGAATGATGAAGAAGTGTGGGCACTTATTCGAAAGTTACAACAAGATTCTAGTACATCTGATACATTTAGTTGGCAAAATGATTCGTTATGGTACAAAGATTGCTTATACCTCTGCAAGAATTCACAACTCAAACAAAAGATTCTTATGGAATTGCGCACTTCTCCCTTAGGAGGGCACTCAGGATTTTTAAGAACTTACCACAGGGTTAAGAAGGAATTTTTTTGGGATGGCTTGAAGTCGAATATTCAAAAGTTTGTGGCGGAATGTTTGGTTTGCCAACAAAATAAAGTTGAAACAATTAAGACCCCGTGTCTATTACAACCTTTATCCATTCCAAGCCAACGTTGGGAGGAGGTTTCAATGGATTTTATCACAGGTTTACCCAAGTCTGAGGGAAAGAGTGTCATCATGGTGGTAGTTGACAGACTTACCAAGTATGCACACTTTTGTGCATTATAACATCCATTTAAAGCTAGTACAGTTTATACTGCATTTATGGAAACAATTCAAAAGCTACATGGAAACCCAAAGATTATTGTAAGTGACAGAGATCCCATTTTCACTGGAAATTTTTGGACATAATTATTTTCTTGCCTTGGTACTTAGTTAGCTCATAGCTCATCTTATCATCCTTAATATGATGGGCAAACTGAGATAGTAAAGAAATGTTTGGAAAGATATCTTCGTTGCTTTGTATCTGATAAATAGACACAATGGGTCAAATGTTTGCCTCTGGCTGAATGGTGGTATAACACTTTCTTCCATACAACAACAAAAATGACTCCATTTATGGCACTTTATGGATATCAGCCACCATCCATCACATCATATTTAAGAGAAAATTCTAAGGTTCAAGCAGTGGAACATCACATCGAGCATCAACAAAATTCCTCCAACTCTTAAAGGATAACCTCGTGTTGGCGCAGAATAGAATGAAACAACAGGCAGATCAACATCTTCGCCTAAAGAAGTTTTGATGAAGGTGATTCGGTATTCCTACGGTTACACCCATATAAACAAATGTCCCTCAAGCAAACTAAGAAGGATAATAAATTATCACCAAAGTATTATGGTTCGTACAAGGTGTTGCAAAAGATTGGTACTATGGAATACAAATTGGAGCTTACTGGAGTTTCTTAAGTGCACCTAGTTTTCCATGTTTCATGTTTAAAGAAGGTTATAGGAAACAAGCTCCCAGTTCAAACAATATTGCCAGAACTTGATGAGGAAGGAAAAATTATATTGGAACCGGAAGCAGTCACAGAATCAAGAACTCGACAACTATGAAATCAATCAATTTCGGAGTATCTCATCAAGCGGAAGAACTTATCCGCTAAAGATTCCACATGGGAGGATGAGAATTTTATACAGAAGCATCCAAAACTACTCAAGTGTTGAGGACAACACTTTTTTGAAGGAGAGGGGCATGTTAGGTCCCTATAATTCTAGTGATTACCCCATTACTATTGTATTTATATCCCTCTTAATATTGTTGTGCCCCTATTGTCCCCATATTGTTATTACTGTGCCCCATAGAATCCCTCTATTGTTATTTCTGTGCCTTTATATTATTATTGTTAGGTCAGCTAGGTTATGTTGTGACTCCTTAGACTCCTATACATAGAAAGGAGGTTTTGTCGTTTGAATCATAAAAGAATCATTCATTTGTGTAATGTATAGGAGGTTGCCCCCTCGAAGAGGCTGAATTCTAAGGAATTGATCTATCTTTTCTACCTTTTTGTGAGCTGGTTTCATATCAACTACCTTGCGTACTCAGCTGTAGGCATCCACACACTCAACTGTGGACTCTAATGTAGGCATTTGTGCACACAACTGCAGCGCCTCTCTTCTACTTTAATACTATTCTCTCTTCACTTCTTAATGACCCATTACATTCATCATCATCAACTATCCACTACTTAGACTCTCTATGACTCTCCTTTTTATACAATTCCATGTTTTGCAGACCATGGGTAGGTCTAAACAAGTTGACACAACTCACATAAAAGAAGGGAAAATCCCTTTATGACACTTACTATCTACATGCTCCGCGACCACAAATTACAGAGGCTTTACACTTTACATAGCAAAAACTTGGGCTTTATGCCCCAAAAATTGAGCTTTTGCCCCAAAATTGACCCTTAGGGGACCTTGTCCCAACTGTCCCCCAACACAAATATCGTGACTCACCCCCGAGTCACTCTTATGGTGCGAAGATCTTACTGTGGAGACCTCCTAGCTCGACTTGTGCCACTTCCACCTCAGCCACACTTTCCATGGATGCTTGCTTGAGCTGCTCAAGCAACTGCTCTATTTTTGGCTCGACATTGTCATCTTTTACCCTCTATTGTGTTCGTTGTAGGCCTGCCATCTTCTCTTCAATGGTGGCAGAGATGACATAGGCCTCGTCTAGCTAAGGCCCCAATCTGGCCTTGAGGACCGCCTCTTTGTGTTACGCTCCCTCCACATGTTCTAGCAATTTCTTTGCCTCATGAAGCTTAATCAGTTGTGTTATATAGCGACAATGTGCACCGTCACTCTTGCTTCGTCATATTTCTGTTGCAATTCCCGAGCCTCTGTGTTCAACCTCTGCAGGTTAGGATCCTCCTACAGTGTTGTAACAACCTCCATAGACTGCTCAAAGAGCGCGGTGCAATCTGCCATCGCGACATCTACTATTGTGCCTGCATCCTTTACAACTGCCTTGCGCTGTTCTCTGACCTTTGGTGGAGTTGAAGGCTGTAATTTCAACTCAAGCTCTATGATTTTAAGGTTCAGTTCAAATTGAACCTTGCCTTGCATCGGGCACACTTGCAGCAAATTTTCTAATCTTGGCCTCCACTGGCGCTTCTTCTGGGATATGCAGTTCTAGAACGGTTCTACATGCCTTGGCTACTACTCCTACGGTTCACTCATTCTTCTCCTGAACGTTCTTCTATGCTTCTTGTGTAGCTATCTTCTAAATGAATATTTGTTCGTTGTTGACTTTCTGCTCACTGATAATGCTTAGGATGCACTGCTCTCAGGACTTAAGCTTTGTAATCACACCTGCTTGCATCATGTGAAAGAATTAACTGAGAGCATGGCCAAGTTCAAACCAATATTATTTAAAGCACTGACAGTAGCCTTGTCAGCTTCCGCCTCCGTGCTTAGAGCTCCATCCAATAGCATGACTACCTAGAGATCCAAGGATTGAACCAACTCTGTTTCTTGAGTGGTCCCTGATGCTAAGCTAGTTGATGTCGCACTACTCTACCTTGCACTTGCCTACAATATAGTTTTTTGGATCTGCAATGCGCAAAGGCCCGTCTGTATGGCACTTAGTGCCTGCTTTTGCTACTGCTCAAATTGCTGTAGTAGTTCCACTGTCGTATCCCTTACCTTAACTCCAATATCGCCCAAGTCACCATTCGTTAAATTTATTGGATCTAATGATGATTTGGAGGCTTTGGTATTCTTTCGTTGTGCCTCCTTTTCCTGTTCCCGATGTTGCTTTACGCAAAAAGGATTGCTCGCCAGGTCTCCGCCACCCTGTTCCGACTGTTCTTATTCCTCCATTTGGGGTGAAGGAGATTTCTGACTTCTGTCAAAGCCGTGTTGTTCTAACATAACCATTTTTTGGCTTAGTGGGTCCTGGCCCATGTTCAAAGTTAAGTTTTCCAAACAAATCCCTACACTATTGGCCCTTTTGGCATAAATCCGCAGAGCGCACACTGAAGTCTCACCTATAACAGTATGGGGGGATGTTGGAACCAAGTTTCCACACCTAGAGATGGTTGTGATGTTGTTTTTATACCCTTTATCTACCTTCGTGCAGATCGATAAACCCTTAAGGCTTAACAATATTATGTCCTTTTACCAGCCTCTAGACCTTCATGAAGGTCTACGACTATGTTTTGCAGAACTTAAACAAGTAAATCCACCACTTACACACCTCTGTAAGTACTCCTAAGTATGTTATTACCCAGATTGGCTTAAGTGTCTGATATCTTTAACATGTATTAATATATTCTTCATGTAAACAGATATTATTACTTGCGTTCATATAACAAGGTAAACCATGCAGAATCGCGCATCAATATAGTATTAAATCATAAACCCAATATTCATCATAGCATATTTGCATTCATTCATAATAGAAGTAAATAGGCAAAACACAAATATTTCTAGAATAATCTCTTTATTGATACTTCAGATTTGCTTACAAACTCAAGACTACCCTACGCACTTAGCTGCAGGGGTCAGCGCACTCAGCTGCGGACTCTACTCTAAGCCTCTGTGCGCATAGCTGCAGAGGCTCTCTTCTACTTTAAGACTCTTCACTCTTCACTTCTTAATGACTCATTACATTCATCATCATCAACTATCTAGTACTTAGACTCTCGAAGACTCTCCTTTTTATACAATCCCATGGTCTGTGGACCATGGGTAGGTATATACAAGCCGACACAACTTACATACAAGAAGGGGAAATCCGTTTATGACACTTACTATCTATGCATTCTGTGACCACAACTTGCAGAGACTTTACACTTTACATAACAAAAACTTGGGCTTTCTGCCCCAAAACTTGGGTTTTGCCCCAAAATTGACCCTTAGGGGACCCTGTCCTAACATATGGTAAGGATAGCCTTGAATGGAGTGTCGGATGAATGGAAAGTCTTCATCCAAAGTATATTGGGCAGGGAAAGACTACCTTCATAGGAGGAGATGTGGGAAAATATTGAACAGGAGGAATTAAGGAGGGACCTAGTAAAGGTCAACCTCAATGGCAGCAGTGGGAGTGGCACGAAGATAAAGGAGGAGGAGGAGAACACAACTCTAGCATCAAAGGGATAATAAAAGCATAGAAGAAGGACATTTCGAAGGTGAAATGTTTCGGATGTGGCGATATGGTCCAGTTTGCATCATAGTGTCCTTTGAAGCAAAAGGATAAGGATGAGAAACATGATCCTATGACTGCTCCAACAAAGATTGATGAAGATGAGTTTTCCATTAGTGCCCACGCATCTCTAGGAGAGAAATGTAATGATATTAAGCTATAGTCGGGAGGACTACATGTGGGTAGGATCCTTCAAGAGTCCACCTCTTCAATCAATTCCTTGCTACAGGAGTCCAAGATTCAACAGTAGAAAGATGGACTTAGTGTTAGATGATGCCATGGATTGATTGGAGAGACAGATGTAGTAGCCTAAGACCTAAGACTGATCAGCGTAGAGCAAGGTTGGCAGCAGTGCAGATGGCACAGTGCAGAAGTCAACAATAGAGTAGAAGATTCATAGGGTCGGAGACTAGAGTAGTCAATTTCTGACATTCATGGTATTATGCTGAACACAGTTAAGTTCAGTTAATTTTGGATGTTTTTTAGTTGCTTCTCTCAGCAACTGAGTTACAGTACGAATGCAATGTTAGTAGTGACAATGCTAGTAGCATAGTAGATGCAACATTTGAGAGGGAGTTGTAGTATATATGTAGCAATGGTAGTGGCAATGTCATGGGAAGCAATACAGTAACAACAAAAACACAGTGTTGGTGGCAACAACAGTGCGGAAAGGAGGTGTTTCAGAAACATAGCAGCATATAGTTGGACATTGTTGCTAGAGCACTTTCCTCGCTAAGAGGGAGTGTTAGTTTTTGGTAGCATTGGATGTGCTCTAGAAATGAATATTGGTGGAGATGCTAAGGCACATGATTTATAAAGAAACCATAAACCGTTTGGTGAAATTCCACCTGGATTGTATTTTCTTAAAATAATTAATATTTTTAATGGGGTTCCTAAGTCTAAACTTAGGAAATTTAAAATATTAATGGGCATTAATCAAAATATGTGTGAGAATGATCTATAAGGCAGATCAAGTCATGTTTTAATATTATCCATTGATTAGAGATTTAATCTCAGTCGTTGAAGTCTCAACGAGAAAAGTATAAGAAGGAGTCTTGGGGTTCATTTAGAAACACACATGGAGAGAACAAATTGATCTAGAATTCAATTTCTAGGGCTAGGAAGTTGAGAAATTTGAATTGAGTGATCAGTTGTAGAAGAGGGACAGGGATAGCTTGGGAATACTAACAGAGAAGAAGAAAGAAGCTTGTGGAGGTAGTGCAACACTGAGGAGGACTTACGCTGGGCCAATATGGGCCCACATAGGCCTGATGCAGAGCCAGAAGGGCCAACACAGAGGAAGAAACTTCCCTCCACGCAGGGAGCCAGAACTTACGGCGAAGCTACCATAGTGGGTAGAAGAGACAACACAAACCTGATGCCAAGGCTGTAGGATTGACACAGTGCCAGCGTGGAAGTATCGGGGGCTAACCAGTTTTGCTACTAGATCAACCAGAATCTATCGGGTGAAGTGAGGTAAAACTCACTCAAATTTTCCGCCATTGTATTTTCTCCGTCACTGGTTTTTCAAGAGGGTTACCGACATTTGTATTCATAATTACTACTTAATAATAGAAAACACTCAGGGCTACTGCACCGATTTTCCCGTATTGGGTTTTTTCATGGACTATTTGTCCAAAAATCACTGTGTCCTATGTATCTTGTAATTTGCTCAGTTTTCTGTTTAATGTAATCAAATTTAAATTAGTGTAGGCTACAAAATTAATTTTCTTAAGTATTTAGAGAATAACTTGATAATGTATATTAAAATCAAATAGGTGAAGTAGATTCATATTTGTTGCACTAAGGGTTCCTTGAGGATTAGGATTTTTCACATGGTATTAGAGAAATGATTTTGAAACAGGAAGAGCAGATCCAGCGTTGAGTAAAGAGGCCAAAATCTTCACTAAGCAGCAATTCAAATCCCCTTGAAGGGATTGAGCAGTCCTTGCCGGGAAGCATAGATTTTGAGGAAATATCTCTCTGAGAGAGTCGACAGAGAGGTATGATTTCTAATTCATGAGTTTATAGAGGCAGAGGGAGTAGTTTCTGCTAGGGTAGAAATTCATCGAGAAAGAGTGAAGACACATAGAAGGGGAATTTTCTCTTCAGAGAACATTTTTCCAAAAAGTTTGAATTTTCTCTTTAGAGAACATTTTGCTGGGAAACTGAGCAGTGTTGAGTAGTGACTAGAGGAGTCAATTCGATAGTTGGGTGAGATGGCATCGCATGGGCTTAGAAATCAGGACAGGTTGGAAGGAGTCTCCAACTATGTCATATGGAAGACCCGAATCTTAGTTGTTCTAAAGGAGTATGATATCAAAGCCTACGTCAAGAGTACTATGGTTGTTCTCACTGAAAAATGATCAAAGGAAGAAGTACAAGGCCGAGTAGGGGAAGGCGAAGAGGCTCATACTCAATGGAGTTCAAGATCATTTCGTCTCACACTTGCAGGGCAAGGATACAACTACAAAGATGTAGGAAGCTTTGTATTCACTATATGAAGGCTCTTCTGAACAACAAAATATGTACTTAGAACAAAAATTGTAGTGGACATTGATGCAGAAAGGAGGAGATAACTCCTATCTTCAACGTTTTCAGGACACTAGAGACCATCTTTTTGTCGTGGGGTCTACTCAGTTTACTGCGATGGTAAGGATAGCCTTGAATGGAGTCTCGAATGAATGACAAGTCTTCATCTAGAGTATATTGGGCAGGGAAAGACTACCTTCATGGGAGGAGATGTGGCATCTCTTCAATAGGAAGAATTAAGGAGGGACCTAGTAAAGGTCAACCTCAATGGAAGCAGTGTGAGTGGCACGAAGACAAAGGAGGAGGAGGAGAACGAATCTCTAACATCAAAGGGATAACAGAAGAAGAAGCAGAATGAGGACATTTCAAAGGTGAAATGCTTCAGATGTGGTGAAATGGGCCACTTTGCATCCTAGTGTCCTTTCAAGCAAAAGGATAAGGATGAGAAACACAATCCTAAGGCTGTTGTAACAAATTTTGATGAAGATGAGTTTTCCATGAGTGCCCACACATCTCCAGGAGGGAAATGGGGTGATATTGAGGCATAGTCAAAGAACTATATGTGGGCAGGATTCTTGAGGAGTCCACCTCTTGGATCAATTCCTTTTTACTGGAGCCTAAGATTCAACAGTAGCGAGATGGACTTGGTGTCAGATGATGCAATGGATTATTTTGAGAGATAGATGTAGTAGCGTGAGACTAGAGACTGATCAACGTAGGGAAAGGTTGGTAATAGTGCAGATGGAAAATTGTAGAAGTTAGCAACAACGTAGAAGATTCAGAGGGTTAGAGACTAGAGCAGTCTGTTTCCAATATTCATGGTATTATGATGAACACATTTAAGTTCAATTAATTTTGGATGTTTTTCAGTTGCTTCTCTTAGAAATTGAGTTGGAGTACGAATGCAATGTTAGTAGTGACAATGCTAGCAGCATAGTAGATGCAACATTTGAGAGGGAGCTCTAGTACAAATGCAGCAGTGGCAGTGGTAGTGTCATGGGAAACAATACAGTGGCAACAACAACACAATGTTGGTGGCAGCAATAGTGTGGAAAGTAGGTGCTTCATAAGCAGAGCAACATGCAGTTGGACATTGTTGCTAGAGCACTTTCCTAGCTAAGAGGGAGTGTTAGTTTTTGGTAGCATCAGATGTTCTCTAGCCATGAAAATTGGTAGAAAGGCTAAGGAACATGATTTCTAAAGAATACATAAACCGTTTGGTGAAATTACACTCGGATTGTATTTTATTAAAATAATTAATATATTTAATGGGTTTCCTAAGTCTAAACTTAGGAAAATTAAAATATTAATGGGTTTAATCAAAATATGGGTGAGAATGACCTAGAAGGCAGATCAAGTCATGTTCTAATCTTAACTATTTATTAGAGAAATAATCTTAGCCGTTGAAGTATCAACGAGAAAAGTATAAGAAGGAGGCTTAGCATTCATTTAGAAACACATATGGAGAGAACAAATTGATTTGGAATTCAACTTCTGGGGCTAGGAAGGTGAGAAATTCGAATTGAGTGATTAGTTGTAGCAGTGGGGCAGGGATAGTTCGATCATACTAACAGAGAGGTGGAGAGAAGCTTGTGGAGGAAGAACAACACTCAGGAGGACAAACATTGGGCCAATATAGGTCCATGCATGCCTGCTACAGAGCCAGAAGGACCAACGTAGAAGCAAAAACTTCGCTCTACGCAAAGAGCTAGAATTGTTAAGAAACTGCCGGAACAACCCGGAAAGTTGACGCAATGGGAAGAAGAGACAATGTAGAGCTAACATAGAGCCTGTAGGGCTGACACAGAGCCTATGCAAGGCCAATGAAAAAGTAGCCAGGTAATGAGTTTTGTTGTCAGATCAGCCGAAATCTGCCGGGTGAAGTGAGATAAAAATCACTCAGATTTTTCGCCATTGGATTTTCTCTGTCATTGATTTTCCAAGAGGGATACCAGCATTTTTATTCAGAACTAATGCTTAATAATAGAAAACCCTCAGAGATGCTGCACTGGTTTTCCCATACTAGGTTTTTCCAGGGACAATTTTGTCCAAAAATAACTGTGTTCTATGTATCTTGTTCTTTGTTCAGTTTTATGTTTCATGTAATTGAATTTAAAGTAGTGTAGGATGTAAAAGTAATTTGCTTCAGTATTCAGAGAATAACTTGATAATGTATATTAAAATCAAGTAGGTGAAGTAGATTCAAATTTGCTGCCGTAGGGATTCCTTGAGGATTAAGAATTTTCACAGGCATCCCTTGGGATTAATTCAACTGTAAAATCGATATCTCATATAGGGAGAAACAACATAATTTTGTCAGGAAACACATATGTAAAATCTTGAACAATAGGTAAACCTTCCATGGTCAATGTCTTTTCCCTAGAATTTTAGTATCCTACTTGGACTGCATAAATTTGGCAGCCTTTCCGTATACTTCTCTTTAGTTGTAAGGCTGAAATTTTCCTTCCACAAACCTTACTATCCCTTTAATTTAATTCCTAAGGCCCTCCTCATTGAGGTAATTGATGTTTTTGTCCTTACAATTAATAACAGGCCAATGTTTATCCAACTAGTCCATTAATCAAGATATCATAGGATCCCAAGGAAAAACTATTCAAGTCTACTTCTACAGGCTGTCTGCTACATCTAATAGACATTTTTCTACTTCTGATGTTACCTTTCCTTTGGCCCTAGCGATCGATCGAAGTTGCCGTGGTGATTTACATTTATTATTTGGTAAATGACACAACTCCACAATCTTGGGGCTAATATGTCTCAAGATTGCCCCGATATCTATTAAAATTGACACAACATGGTTACATACATTACCTTCAAACTTGATCATGGTGGATTGGTGTTCGACCTGCCAATTTTTCAAACAAGCATTATTTCTGGGTAGACTTCTTACCACTTCTTCCATAGTAGATGCTTCTTGGATGTTCACTATTGTTTATGTCTTCTAATAGTAAAGACATTCCCTAAGGTAATGCTATCCTCCACAACCCCAATATTGGATTGGGGGATTTTAAGTCTTGTTAAAATCTGTTTTGCTATACAACTCCAACTGGTTAGACCCATTTTACGATTGAGGCTTCTGCTGATTTTTACCATCATCCTTGCCTTGTTGTCCCTTACTAATGTTCTTTGACACATTGCCTTTCATTCCCTTATTATTTGAAGGATATTTCTTCCCTCTCATTCTTGACCATGACTTATTATTTCCCCCCTTCTGTTTCTGTTGTTGCTGGTAGCAGATTCATGCCTTATGAATAACTTCATCCATAGTCTCTGGGTTGTTGAACTCTAATCACTCCATGGTCAATGAAAAGCTGCTTACAAAGCATTGTACCTTAGCCTTCTCCTCCTGTATATAAGGTACATACCGTAACATGGTAGTAAACTTGACAACATATTCATCCATAAATAGTTTTTCCTAGTCTTAGGTCATGTAATTTCTTAGTATTTTCATCATAAAACCACTCAATTAAGTATATCTTCTAAAATGCCGTTGAAAACTCTTCCAAAATACTCTCTTCTCATAAATCCCACGCACTACGTTAACCTCATCCCACCATAAGGTTTCCTTTCTTTGCAATTGATAAATCACTAAACGAGCCTTCAAGTTACTTTCATATTCATACACTTAAAAGTATTTATTAATATTGTCCAATCATGCCTCAACCCGTTCTTTAGATTCACCATCAAAATTTGGGAGTTCAATTCTCTTAAATTCCCCTTGAAGCTCTATCTTTTGTCTTTTAACTAATTTCTTGTAATGTTGTTGAGAGATGTTTTCTGACTTTTCATCCTTGGTTTCTTTATCACCCTCAGATTCTTGGGAAGGGCATCTCTGAGGCACTAACTTCTCTATGTATATGTGACTCCACTTTATTTCCATTGTCAGCAGTTGGAGTAGAATTTATTTGATTATGTTTATCAGTTAAACTCTTGAGTATCCTCTCATGGTCTCTCAACAATCGTTCATTGTTAGCCCTTAGGTTGGGCATCTCCACCATAAGCTGCTACACAATCTCAAACAACATTTCGGAAGTGGATCGAGGTTCCTCTCCCACCTATACCCATTCCTAGATTAGGGCCCCGAAAGGGTGTAAAATTTGGGCACATGGGTAAGATTGTCATACTACCAATTCCCTTTTATTCCATCTTCTATGTGAAACATTCAATACAATTTTTTATTTCTATTTTTCTCCGTAAAATAGGCCATAGTACTATAACTGTGACTTTGATACCACTTGTAACATGCTCCTATAAAATATAAACAATTAAAAAGAAAAAGAAATTAACCCTTATATGGCTTATTTGCACTTTATAGCATCAATAGTTAATATATATATTTTTAACATATGCATAATATTCCTAATTTAAGTGCTTATCGTCTTTCCTTAATCACCATGGAAATTATTGTATACTTAATCTTGTCATGAAATGGATAGGGCTATATTTTATATATAGTATAGTCTTCTTGGATTAAATACCAGTCCCTAACATTATGGTTCTTTGATGATTTGCGAGTGTTGGTTTTGGCATCAAATGGAAAGGGCTATATTTTATATATAGTATAGTCTTCTTAGATTAAATAAGGGTCCCTAACATTATGGTTCTTCGATCATATACGAGTGTTGGTTATTAAATCCTTGGAGAAATGCCATAGCTCTAGCACCTTAATTTTAAAGGTATTGGCTTGTATTTTTGTTGGGCACGTTAATAGTTAAAGATTTGTCGCAAAAAGTATTAATCTATTCTCGAGGGTTCCCGGAACCCTTCAGAAATTCAAGGTGGCACCTCAACCTTCCCACCAATCATGTCAAGCCAACTTAGTTGGACGAGGTGTCAACCATCCAGCGCATCCAGGCCTTAGGATTTTCAATCAATGAAGGGGAGGGCATGGGGTAGTCATGGCAACTCCCCAACCCCTATCCCGCTGCTTGCGCTCAGTTTCCATTGTGTTCCCACTCTTCGACAGGATTTGCAAGTTTCTTTCCACTATAATTTCATTGACTGACTCTATCATTGATGATACAAGGTTTTCTTACTCAGGTAATAACATATTACAGATCCTCATGGTATTTGTTTATCTTCAAGAGCTTATATTTTTGCTTCGTGTCATTTTCTTCAGATTGCTGCAGGTATATTGGCCTTTCGTAGCTAAGCCCCACCTCCATTTTTTTTTCTTATTTACTTACATAGGTCATTTTTCCTGGTGTTACAATGGTTGGCTTTAGAGCGCTTCGGGGATTTCTCTATGTGATTGTGCTTAAGTTAGGCTTTGGGGCTCGACTACTTTAATTGGTAAGCAAAAAAAATAATGTTGTTTAATTTTTTATTATTACAAGAAGGATTCTCAACTCTACCTGTCATGCCCGCCTATGGTAGTCTTTCAACCATGTTAGGCGAGGTGCGACACCACCGAACACTTTCTTTTCACCAATACTTATGTTCGTGGACTACGCCTAACCACTTACTCCTACATAGTTTGTGTTTTGCAACCAAGTATTATTAATGATTCCTTTATACCAATGAACACCCATACACATTCATTAACATCAACAATTATACATGAAGAACACAATTGCACAGTATAAAGGGAGGGGCAACTCCCTGAACAATGAGTCTGCCCGATAATATATTATACATTCTTTTACAAGTTATAAGCTTTACAAGTATACTTCGAAACCCCAAGTTTCATACTTAGCCAAATTTACAATCTTCAGCAAAACTCGGTTGCCTAGCTCATCGGCACCTCCAGACAGTCGCCACATGACTCACCAACCCTTCGTTCACCTTGTCGCATGATCGTGTTGTTTGCCCAACTTGGGCGCGCCTCCAAGTTGCCACACACGGGCGCCTCCACCTGAGACACACCTCCATCCACAATCTCAACACTTCACCAAGTCACCGTGCACACTTGCACGACGAGCGGGCACTCACCCGAGTCACCCAAGAACCCGTGCCAAGTTGTTGCACAAACCGGGCGCTCACCAACATTTCATCGTCGGGCGCTCCTACACATCACTCAAGCGCCACACACACCGTGCACGCCTTTCTCCAACCGGCGGGCGACCCTGCCCGCACCCTTCACCCAAAACCGACATAAGCGTTCACCTTAGTGTGGCCTTGCCCAAGAATGGGCGCATCACCAAACTGTGCCTTCCTTCTTTGCATCCATGCACTTAGACCTGCACCTTTCTCCTTTTCATGAGCGAAGATGCTTGTGTTGAGCGATTGTCAAATGAACTCATCGCAACTCTTGTTTATACGGGTGGCATGGCGAGTTCGCCTACCCAGCCGACTCATCCTCCATGCCTTATGCACCCACATTCCTCCAAAATTCACCCTTCGGCTTTATCTCCAAGTGTGGTCAACCTGTGGGTTGAGCCAACCGCTCCCCACGCTTATAAACTCAGCTCACCCTCCTCTCTTATGCACATAACACTTCGCATAGGTCTGAGTTCGCTCCTCTACACATCGCACTTTATGTTGTTCATTCAACCTCCAACGGCGCGCGCTCTCCATTCAGTCACGGTTGCACATTGGGCGGAGCTGCAGGTCCTTACATCCTCCTCCACCTAAATTCGTTGTCATCCTTGACAACATTACATCCTGGTAGCCATCCACCAAGATCAACAATGTCTGTCTCATTCTTGGTCCATGATGTCAACTCCTCCACATATTGCAAACATCCCTGCAACCTATGTAGAATTCCCACCTCCATCATGTGTCGTCCTCATCCTATGAACTGTCCTCCTCGTCTGCCTGATGTCAACATATCTCTGGTACACTACTAGCCCTCATGACTTGAACTAGTTGGGTGATTAATCCCACTATCACGCTCAAATCATAAGAATGTCCATCCTTATGCCTTCACCAGTATATCTCAAATTCTGCCACATCCTGGACTCACCAAGAAACGCACCCATGCTCAGGTCCATGGAACTCCATCCCATCTGCAACATGTCATGATGCTTGATGCCAAGCCATCCCTGCACCATCTGTCATACCTACTCAATCTGTTTTAAGGACTCACTGCCATGAGAAGATAACCATGAGCCCCATCTTCTCGTCCATCTAAGAAGATGTGGAGGAGTAGAGCTTGAAGGCTCACCCTCACTAATCAACTCAATCCATCTGTCAGGATCTTCTATCTCCATCCTCTGTAGATAAGTGACCTGATCCTCCTCCCGGACATTCGGCCTCACATATGCCTTGTCATCATCATCATCATCATTATCCTCGACCACTTCTAGCCTTCTTGACAAATCCAAGATACTATCTGAAAGTGTCCTGATGACCAATGATTGCTCGGTAAGCTTTGTCTCAACCGAAGACAACCGCTTACTCATTTCTTCCATCCGCTTCTCATCCTCCATTTGCATCGCTGCCAACTTACAATCAGGATTTGTCACTCCAATTGTTGGTACACCAATGGGTACATCTTCCCTTCCATCGTAAATGTACAACTTCTTCAACTGTGGAACAATCATAGCATCAAATTGTTTCAGAAATTCCATTCCCAGCACAACTTCATAGTCATCTATTCGCACTATAGTGAAGTCGACCTTCCCTGTCCACTCACCAAGTGTTGTGTCCACCTTTTTAGCTACACCAAGAACACACTCAGGAGGAGAATTGACTGTCTACATCTGTGCCTTCACTGGTACAAATTTCATCCCAATTCTTCTCGTAGTATCTTCTCCCATGAAGTTGTGAGAGGCCCCACTATCCACCATAGTGAGTACATCACCATCTGCAACCTTCATCCGAACATACTCCAACTTGTTCCTCTTAGGATCCCTCCGAGAGATCACCTTTGTAGCAGTAGCAGCACCAAGTATCTACATCATCCCCACAGAAGCTTCTTCATTCTTTGCATTAGATTGTGCAATCGCAGCCACTTTCGGTCTAGAAGGACAATTCTTTACCGTATGTGGTTCAACACATATCCAACACTTCAAGGCTTTCTTCATCTTCAACTTATCATCCGATTTCGAAGCATCATCCTTCTTCTTCTCTTTCGGCTTATCAGACTTCTTCTTCCTATCATCAGAAGTCTAATCATAATGCTCCACCAACCTATCCACAACAGCAAAAGATTCTTCAAGGGTTCTAATCCTTTGCCTCTTCACTTCATTGCGTGCCCAAGGCTTCAATCCAATAATTAATTTGAACACCTTGTCCCTTTCCGCCATGTTAGGAAGTTCCAGAACCGGACTTGCAAACTCCCGTTGATATGTCTAAAGGTTCCCTATCTGCTTTATGAACTTTATCTTCATCCTTGCTTCCCACATTTCATCTTGAGGACTGAAATGGGTCTGCAAAGCTTTCTTCATTTCATCCCATGAATTAATGTCACCAGCACTTCCATTGGAAATCTGATCCATCCGTCTTCACCACCACATCTTAGCATCCTTTGTCAAGAATTGAGCAGCTACCTTGACCTTCATCTCATCATCAGATAGACCCAATCGTTCCACATATTGCTGCATGTCCCATAGAAAATTACCAAGAGTCTTTGCACTCCCTGTACCATCATAAGATTCCAGTTCCTTGACTTTCACATGAGGCACCCCTCCACCTGAGTTATGCCTCATAGCCTTCTTCAACACCGCAATCTCATCTCTGGCTTCGTCAAGAGTTTTCTGCAAGTCCACGATCTCTGCAAGACCTCAGTTTCTTGTCCCTTCAACCTCCTTGACCCTTACTTCAAGTTGCGTACACATAAGATCACTGTACTCGTGTTGAGTCTAGAGTTCATCGAGCTCTTCCTTCATCTTCGAATTGGCCTCTTGATCTCTCTCGATCAATTCCATCTTCTTAATCTAGAAGGATTCCATGTCCTCCATCTTCTCCAACACATTTTCAATGAACCCAATAGTAGTGTCCTTCACACCGTGACTAGACCCAGCCTGAGATTCAGCTGCCATTGCTAACAACTTCCTTCTTCTTTTCAATCTAGTTTCGACCATACAACACCTTCACCAAGTTGCATGCAACCATGAACCAGCCCTTGTTCCACTTGTATGTGAAACAGATTCCTTCACCTGCAAGTACCTGCTTCACTGTCTTCAATTCCAAGTTTCCAAGTGTGTGGAAACACTTGCTTCACCTAGCTTCCTGCAAGACTCCTCCAAGTCTTCAGACTAGCTCTGATACCACCTCACGATAGTGTAGAGGGATCAACACTTCTTCATCAACCCAGATATCAGCTCTAATACCACCTGTCATGCCCCCAAGCCTATGGTAGTCTTTCAACCGTGCTAAGCGAGGTGCGGCACCACCGAACACTTTCTTTTCACCAATACTTATATTCGTGGACTACGCCTAACCACTTACTGCTACTTAGTTTGTGTTTCGCAACCAAGTATTATTAATGCTTCCTTTATACCAATGAACACCCATACACATTCATTAACATCAGCAATTATACATTAAGAACACAATTGCACAGTATGAAGGGAGGGGTAACTCCCTAAGCAATGAGTCTGCCTAATAATATATTATACAGTCTTTTACAAGTTACAAGCTTTACAAGTATACTTGGAAACCCAAAGTTTCATACTTAGCCAAATTTACAATCTTGGGAAAAACTCGGTTGCCTAGCTTATTGGCACCTTCGCACGGTTGCCACACAACCCACCAACCCTTCGTTCACCTTGTTGCACCATCGTGTTGTTTTCCCAACTTGGGCGTGCCTCCAAGTCGCCACACACAGGCACCTCCACCAGAGACACACCTCCATCCACAATCTCAACACTTCACCAAGTCACCGTGCACACTTGCACAATGGGTGGGCGCTCACCCGAGTCACCCAAGAACCCGTACCAAGTCTTCGCACAAACTAGGCACTCACCAACGTTTCACCGTCGGGCACTCCTACACATCACCCGGGTGCCACAAACACCATACACACCTTTCTCCAACTGGCGGGCGACCTTGCTCATTCCCTTCACCCAAAACCGAGATAATCGTTCACCTTCATGCAGCCTTGCCCAAGAATAGGTGCATCACCAAACTGCGCCTTCCTTCTTTGCGTCCACGCACTTAGACCTACGCCTTTCTCCTTTTCATGAGTGAAGATGCTTGTGTTGAGTGATTGTCAAATGAACTCATCGCAACTCTTGTTTATACGGGTGGCAGGGCGAGTTAGCCTACCCTGCCGACTCGTCCTCCACGCCTTACGCACCCACACTCCTCCAAAATTCACCCGTCGGCTTTGTCTCCAAGTGTGTTCGGCTTGTGGGTTGAGGTAACCGCTCCCCATGCTTATAAACTCATCTCACCCTCCTCTCTTATGCGCATAACACTTCACACAAGTTTGAGCTCACTCCTCTACACATAGCACTTTATGTTGTTTGTTCGACCTCCAACCACGCGTGCTCTCCATCCGGTCGCGATCGCACATCGGGCGGAGCTGCAGGTCCTTACATCCTCCTCCCCCTGAAGTCGTTGTCTTCCTTGACAACATTACATCCCGGTAGCCATCCACCAAGATCAACAATGTCTGTCTCATTCTTGGTCCATGATGTCAAATCCTCCACATACTGCAAACATCCCTACAACCTATGTAGAACTCCCACCTCCATCATGTGTTGTCCTCATCCTATGAACTGTCCTCCTTATCTGCCTGATGTCAACATCTCTCTAGTACACTGCTAGCCCTCATGACTTGAACTAGTCGGGTGATCAGTCCAACTGTCACGCTCAAATCATAAGAATGTCCATCATTATGCCTTCACTAGTCTATCTCGGATTTTGCCACATCCTGGACTCACCAAGAAACTTGCCCATGCTCAGGTCCATGGAACTCCATCCCATCTGCAACATGTCATGATGCTTGATGCCAAGCCATCCCTGCACCATCTGTCATACCTGCTCAATCTGTTTTAAGGACTCACTGCCATGAGCAGCTAACAATGAGACCCATCTTCTTGTCCATCTAAGAAGATGTGGAGGGAGTAGAGCCTGAAGGCTCACCCTCACTAATCAACTCAATCCATCTGTCAGGATCTTCTATCTCCATCCTCTGTAGATAAGTGACCCGATCCTCCTCCTGGACATTCGGCCTCACATATACCTTGTCATCATCATCATCATCCTCGACCACTTCTAGCCTTCTTGACAAATCCAAGATACTATCTGAAAGTGTCTTGATGACCAATGACTGCTTGGTAAGATTTGTCTCAATGATAGACAACCACTTACTCATATCTTCCATCCGCTTCTCGTCCTCCATTTGCATCACTCCCAACTTACAATCAGGCTTTGTCACTCCAATGGTTGGTACACCAATGGGTACATCTTCCCTTCCATCATAAATGTACAACTTCTTCAAATGTGGAACAATCATAGCATCGAATTGTTTCAAAAATTCCATTCCGAGCACAGCTTCATAGTCATCTATTCGCACTATAGTGAAGTCGACATTTCCTGTCCACTCACCAAGTGTTGTGTCCACCTTTTCAACTACACCAAGAACACACTCAGGAGGAGAATTCACTGTCTTCATCTGTGCCTTCACCAGTAAAAATTTTAGCCCAATTATTCTCGTAGTATCTTCTCCCATGAAGTTGTGAGAGGCCTCACTATCAAGTATAGTGAGTACATCAGCATCTCCAACCTTCATCTGAGCATACTCCAACTTGTTCCTCTCAGGATCCCTCCGAGAGATAACCTCTGTAGCAGCAGCAACACCAAGTATCTGCATCATCCCCACAGAAGCTTCTTCGTTTTTTGCATTAGATTGTACAATCGCAGCCACTTTCAGTCTAGACGGACAATTCTTCACCGTATGTGGTTCAACACATATCCAACACTTCAAGGCTTTCTTTGTTTTCGACTTATCATCCGATTTTGAAGCATCATCCTTTTTCTTCTCTTTCGGCTTATCGGACTTCTTCTTCCTATCATTAGAAGTCTCATCATAATGCTCCACCAACCTGTCTATAGCAGCAAAAGCTTCTTCAAGTGTTCTAATCCTCTGCCTCTTCACTTCATTGCGTGCCCAAGGCTTCAATCCAATAATGAAATTGAACACCTTGTCCCTCTCCGCCATGTCAGGAAGTTCTAGAGCCGCACTTGCAAACTCCCGTTGATATGTATGAAGGTTCCCTGTCTGCTTTATGAACTTTATCTTCATCCTTGCTTCCCACATTTCATCTTGAGGACTGAAATGGGTCTGCAAAGCTTTCTTCATTTCATCCCACGAAGTAATGTCACCAGCACTGCCATTGGCAATCTGATCCATCCGTCTTCACCACCACATCTTAGCATCCTTTGTCAAGATCTGAGTAGCTACCTTGACATTCGTCTCATCATCAGATAGACCCAATCGTTCCAAGTATTGCTCCATGTCCCATAGAATGTTGCGAAGAGTCTTTCCACTCCTTGTACCATCGTAAGATTCTGGTTCCTTGACTTTCACATGAGGCACTCCTCCACCTGAGTTATGCCTCACGACCTTCTTCAACACCACGAACTCATCTCTGGCTTCGTTAAGGGTTTTCTGCAAGTCCACGGTCTTTGCAAGACCTCGGTCTCTTGCCTCTTCAACCTCCTTGACCCTTACTTCAAGTTGTGTACACATAAGATCAGTGCACTCGTGTTGAGTCTGGAGTTCATCGAGCTCTTCCTTCATCTTCAAATTGGCCTCTTGATCTCTCTCAATCAATTCCATCTTCTTAGTCCAGAAGGCTTCCATGTCCTCCATCTTCTCCAACACTTTTTCAATGAGCCCAATAGTAGTGTCCTTCGCACCGTGACTAGACCCAGCTTGAGATTCAGCTGCCATTGCTAACAACTTCCTTCTTCTTTTCAATCTAGTTTCGACCATACAACAACTTCACCAAGTTGCATGCAACCATGAACCAGCCCTTGTTCCACTTTTATGTGAAATAGATTCCTTCACCTGCAAGTACCTGCTTCACTGTCTTCAATTCCAAGTTTCCAAGTGTGTGGAAACACTTGCTTCACCTAGCTTCCTGCAAGACTCCTCCAAGTCTTCAGACTAGCTCTGATACCACCTCACGATAGTGTAGAGGGATCAACACTTCTTCATCAACCCAGATATCAGCTCTAATACCACCTGTCATGCCCCCAAGCCTATGGTAGTCTTTCAACCGTGCTAGGCGAGGTGCGGCACCACTGAACACTTTCTTTTCACCAATACTTATGTTCGTGGACTACGCCTAACCACTTACTCCTGCATAGTTTGTGTTTCTTAACCAAGTATTATTAATGCTTCCTTTATACCAATGAACACCCATACACATTCATTAACATCAACAATTATACATGAAGAACACAATTGCACAGTATAAAGGGAGGGGAAACTCCCTGAACAATGAGTCTGCCCGATAATATATTATATAGTCTTTTACAAGTTACAAGCTTTACAAGTATACTTGGAAACCCCAAGTTTCATACTTAGCCAAATTTACAATCTTCGGCAAAACTCAGTTGCCTAGCTTGTCGGCACCTCCGCACGGTCGTCACACGACTCACCAACCCTTCGTTCACCTTGTTGCACGATCGTGTTGTTTGCCCAACTTGGGTGCCCCTCCAAGTCGCCACACACGGGCACCTCCACCCGAGACAAACCTCCATCCAAAATCTCAACACTTCAGCAAGTCATCTTGCACACTTGCATGACGGGCGGGCGCTCACTCGAGTCACCCAAGAACCCGTGCCAAGTCGTAGCACAAATCAAGCGCTCACCAACGTTTCACCGTCGGGCGCTCCTACACATCACTAGGCCGCCCCACACACCGTCCACGCCTTTCTCCAACCGGCGGTCGACCCTGCGCATGCCCTTCACCCAAAACCGAGATAAGCATTCACCTTTGGGCGGCCTTGCCCAAGAACGGGTGCACCACCAAGCTGCGCCTTCCTTCTTTGCGTCCACGCACTTAAATCTGCGCCTTTCTCCTTTTCATGAGCGGAGATGCTTATGTTGAGCGATTGTCAAATGAACTCATCGCAACTCTTGTTTATACGGGTGGCAGGGCGAGTTAGCCTACCCGGCCGACTCGTCCTCCACACCTTACGCACCCACACTCCTCCACAATTCACCCGTCAACTTTGTCTCCAAGTGTGGTCGGCCCGTGTGTTGAGCCAACTTCTCCCTATGCTTATAAACTCAGCTCGCCCTCCTCTCTTATGCGCATAACACTTCGCACAAGTCTGAGCTCACTCCTCTACACATTGCACTTTATGCTATTTTTTTGACCTCCAACCGTGCGCTCTCCATCCGGTCGTGGTTGCACATCGGCTAGAGCTATAGGTCCTTACACTACCCCTCTTAATTGGCTAACAATATTTCCAATTTCCTTAGGTAAGCTTAGAATATTTCGACGACTACTCAAGTCCCACGTGACAGGTAAAATCTCTATCCACAAGACAATTTCCTCATACCTTTTCCTTCATATTACTTCTCTCATTGAAATAACCTTCTTTTTTGATCACAAATAATAGGTTCCAGGTACATTACAGGTCTTTTGTTTTTGGCAAGTTTATTATGTGCTCAAGCTCAACAGGCCCTTGCAAATTCTTTCCCGAGGTTCTTATTAGAATCCTATCATTGTGAATACAAATTCCTAAACTGGAAAACCCTTCCTTCAGTATCAAAGTTTCTACGCCTTAGGAGTTTTACACTTTAGGATAAATATTGTTAGTGTCTTATTTTTTGGGTTGCTGTAAGTAATGGCCGCACAAGGCCCGATATTTTGTTTATGACTCGTGCTCTAACGGTCTCCTGTAAGGAAACTATGTCAATATGAATAATTTCTCTGTGAAAATGCTAATGTTAGTGAGCCTGACTGGTT
Source organism: Pinus taeda (assembly GCA_000404065.3). NCBI lineage: Eukaryota > Viridiplantae > Streptophyta > Pinopsida > Pinales > Pinaceae > Pinus > Pinus taeda. The sequence goes on along the minus strand of APFE031263589.1, from coordinate 74,337 downwards.
TGGTCATGGCCGATAGACTTAAGTATTGTTATGTGATAACTCGAGGTTTCTATAGCTGACAGTAAACACAATCTTCTTTTCATTTACTTATCTCGTGAGTAGAAGTATCTTGTAGTATTACTTGGTCATTTTTCTCGATTTCTGTTATTAACCTGGTTTCCAAAAAAGGAGAGAAAATATTTGCTTATTGTTTATGTACATGGGTTATGAAGTTGGATCTTACATGTTCTAGAAGGAACGTTATGCAGTAATTTTTTCTTTTGTAAAGTCCACTTGTATTTAAAATGTTTATGAAAATTGTTTTCGTTCTATGTCTTGCATTGCACCCAAATACATGTACGTTTGACAATATTGCATACTACTAGGTTGGTTTACAAAAAAACAATGTCATTACTTCAAAAACATCTATTCATGTTTGTAATTATTTATAACCAGGTAACACAACATGCCCAGATATAAATAATTTTAACCTAGTTGAGTATGAAAGGAGTGTGGACGTCACCAGGGACTTGCATTCCCTTTAGAAAATACTGACCTCAGGGTAAGGGACTTGTAGTGAGTCCTTGGCAAGTTACTAACATGACCCCAAAACAATGCACAAACTGGTCTTTAAATTTTTCCACATGCCTCACTAAATCAAATTGTTTTTAATAGTCACAATTAGTTTCTTATTTTGATTACAACACATATACATTCCTAAACATCACAGTTTAGGAGCCAAGGAACCAAGACACAAAATAAAACAAATATTAAACATTAATTCACTTATCTGCTAAGTTCTTTGGCCTACCATGCCTGCCACCAAATTTTAGTGGGTGGAGTAGCGGGCAGAAAGATGCTCCACGCAACCAATGAGAATGGTACTTGTTAGTGGGTAGAAAGATGCTCCACTCAACCGATGAGAATGGTACCTCTGTTAGGGGTTTCACAACCAGATCAGTTTTAGGAAACAAAGACCTTACTAGGTCGAATAGTCACCTCCTCTTGGTAGCATCTGCGCTCTCAATACAACATCCTATCCTTGTGTAAAGTAGCATCACAACTACTTGTTTTCTTGGGCTCCCTCCTACTAGGGTCCAACTTCACAAAGTTTTTCCTTAGGCTTTTCCCCTCTTGGCCAACTTTTCAAGACTTGAGATAATCTATCTACTATGAAAAAATATGGGGAGCAACTTCCTATCTACCCTTCTTGAACTTCCTAACTATTTTTTTTTAAATATCAAATTGTGAAATTCTTTTCTTTTAACATCTTTCCTTACCACTCAAGTGCATCTTTTATTAAAACAAAACAACAATGACACGTTGGCCTTCAACATGACACACTTGCCCTTCTTGAACTTTCTAATTACTTTTTCTTAACTATCAAAATGACAAACTTGCCCTTCTTGAACTTCCTAACTACTTTTTCTTAACTATCAAATTGTGAAATTTGATCCATGAGCTTTATTTTCTTTTTATTTGATGGGTGTAATGGGTTTCCTTCACAATAGATATTTATGATGGGTAATAAATATCAATGCATTTTTATTTTGGATTAAATTTATAAAAATATAAAATTTTATGCAGTGGATATTGCAATGGGTAGTTTGGGTTTGACCAAAAACTTTTGCAAAAAAATTATAGTATAACAATACACATTGAAATATATGATTTTTTTAAAATAATTTAATTTATTTATGTTTAATTTGATTGGGTATCAAATTGAACATGCTATTGTCTTTTTCCTTTATTAATGTGCCCATTACCTCTAGGATGGGCATTTATGATACAATTTGTTTTAGGAAGGTGATACAATTATTGCTAATGAGTATAATCATTTTATATTCCTATTTATAAAAATGGCTATTGATTAATATAATCTAATAAAAAATATATTATTTAAATTACTATATAATTAAAGATTATTAAAAATTACATATATAATTTAAATGATTATTTAAAATTACTATGTAATTTAAAAAGATTTATTAATGGTATGTGAGAGATATATTTTTATTTTTACATTATATTTTTAAGGGGTAGAGGTCACTTAGGTTTTTGTGTGAACTTAACCATATATGATCGATTTTACACTATTAATGAATGAATGATATTCAAAATAATAAAATGTTTGTAATAAGAATAAATATAAACTTTCCCATATTCACAAACCAAGGTATAATATAAATTTATGATAGGACCTCTATACCTAGGTCTAGTAATAATATTTTCATAAAGTTATATCCATAAACTATAAAAAATCAAATGCAAGCTCTTAATAATTATTTCTATGTTGCAATACAAATAATGTTAATTTACAAAATTTAATAATGCATTTAATTACAATTTAAAATTAATCTAATTATAACATTTTAAAATTTTATAGGCGCTTTGAGCTTAGGCGTAGCGGTGACAATGGTATCATTTCGGGCCTGCAATAGAGCAACCAAGGTTCTAGTCCCGGGGCTAAAATCTAGACCTATTCGGATCTCTCCGAGCGTCACAAGGAGTTGCGAGCTATTTGAAAGGTCGTGGAGGCGACGTAGTCGTAAAGTCGGCCTTGTCATGATGGACCGGTCTTATGTTCGATCCTGAGCAAGGTCGTAGCTCATCGTGCAAGTAGTTAGTCTAAACCGAGCCAAGCCCACAACCTGTTTTTTCATCCGCGCGTGCTCCTCTGCTCCCGTCGCCGCCTGCAAATTTAGGTTTGAATCGCTCCTCGTCCTCTCGAAATGGCCCCTTCGGAGGCTCCACCGGAGGAGGCAGCGCTTCAACACGCCTTCTCTGCTTTGATCAAGTCCATGCCTCCTCAGCGAGCTCGCCCTTCAGTATCAAAGTTGTGAGAAAACTTGATGGGTTACAGGAAGTCTCTCTCCCTCCAACTTTGCCCAGAATGGATGCTCTTGCCCTGGCTGAAAAAGGACTTATTGGGCAAATTACAGGACTCCGGCCCTCCCCAAAAACAGTCCAGAGGTGGGTGGAAAGGAATTGGACAGACAAAATTCAAGGGAAAATCTCTATCAGATTTTGTGGAAAGGGGTACTTCACTTTTCATTTTGAGACAAAGGAAGACAAGGATTTAATCTTCCATAATGGGCCTTATTTCATGGATTCCAGAGGTTTGTATTTAAACAAATGGACTCCAGGCTTTGACTTGGAGCTTGATATTCCTAATGCGGTCCCTGTTTGGGTTCGTCTTCCTCACCTCCCCTTGCATTACTGGGGAGACGAATCAGTTCGTGCTATTGGGAATGCTGTCAGGAAATACATTGATCGGAGTGAGCCGAAAGACAACATGCAAGCTTGTGCCCATATCTGCGTAGAAGTTGATTTGGGTAAAGGTCTACCAGAAGCCATTAAAATCAAGGTTGACAGCTCGATGCACATTCAACAACTCGATTATGAGAAGATCCCCTTCAAGTGCAAGGTATGTCACATGTATGGTCACTTTGCTAATCGTTGCACTAAACTTTCTAATGTTGAAAATACTCCGCAAGAAGAACAATGGGAAACCGTTAAAAATAAAAAGACAGCTCCTAACCATAAACTATCCAATTAAGCCGGTCCTTCCTCTCGACCTCCACCCATCTCTCCTACCTCTTCTCCCCCACTTTCATTTCCTCTCCCTTCTTCCCCACAACCACCCCTATCTTCTGTCCACTAGTTGGATCCCCTTCTTTCCTCTCCCTCCTCCAATCCCTTTCATGTCCTCTCTCTTCCTGAGGAATCCCCTGCCCCCTTGACTCAATCTAAGCCTCCCTCTTCTCCCCATCCCCAGGTCATCCCTTCTTCCCTCCCGTCAGATCCTCCCCCACTCAGAATCACCAGAAGCAATTCCAAGGAACATGGATCCACTCTAGATAGCCAAAAGAAGCCTGGAAGAAAGTCTACCAAACAGTACAAGGACGAGAATGCACAAAAAGACATAGCACTGGGGCTCCAGAACCCTATTGAGTCATATATTCAAGGACCAATAGATAAAGACATAACAAGCAAAGATAAGGGAGGGAGAGCAACTCCTTGCATCTCTCATTTGAAATGATTAAAATTCTCTCATGGAACAATAGGGGAATAGGGCACCCCTCCAAAACTAATGCCTTAAAGGATCTTATTAACCAAGAGAAGCCAACCATTGTTTTATTGCAAGAAACAAAACAGAGACAACCATAAATTAACAAGATCATTGAATATCATAAGAATTATAAAGGATGCATATGTGGTTCCAGAGAGGCCTCAGGCAGAATTGCTACACTTTGGCTTCAGGATGAGTGGAATAGTACAACAGAAGTAGTAGAACAACATTAGGTAAAGATAGTCTTGCAGAACAATATGAGCAGACAGAAGATTGTAATTTACAATTTTTATGCCCCAAATCATTATAGGGACAAAGAAGTTTGTTGGGATTCCCTCAACAAGAACATAGCAGAAGAAGACATCAGCAACATCTTTTTAGGGGGTGACTTAAATCTCATTTTACATGCCAATGAAAAACGTGGAGGTGGCTTCACTCCAGACCCTTTTAGAAATCAGCTGGAAAACATAATGCAACATGGTGATCTTGTCGATATCATCCCAAAAAATCATAAATACACCTACGGTAATTGCAGATTGGGTAGAAACAATATTATGGAAAGACTTGACTGAATCTTGGTGAATATTTCCTTCGTTTCCACCTTTTCAGCTGTCAACACCTCCATCCTCCCTTTTGCTGCTTCAGATCGTTACCCCACTGCATTTGCTCTTGAATCTCACTGCCTTCTGGGCCCTCTTCCCTTTAAATACAATAATATATGGAATGACTACCAAGCAGCCAAAGAATTGGTCCAGCAAACCTAGTGTTAGCATGTTGAAGGATCTCCAAGCTTTATATGGGAAAGTAAACTCAAAAATGTGAAAAATGCGCTCAAGAATTGGGCCAAAATGCAATATAAAGAGCGAGAGGAAAAAAAAGAGAAGTGAAAGCCAAAATTGAAGAACTTCACTATGCAATAGAAAAACAAGAGTATCAACAGGCTAAAAAAAATCAAGAAGAAAATCTTTACAACCAGTTATGCAGTATCAGAAGAGAAGAGGAAGAAAAATGGCGTATAAAATCTAGGCAAACTTGGTTGAAAAGCAGAGATAAGAACACAACATTTTTCCATAAGCAAGACACTGTTTGGCAAATTAGAAACAATATAACAGCTATCATAGATAATGCAGGCACTCAAATTAGCGATTAAATAGCCATCAAAAGCGCTGCTTCAGATCATTTCAAAGAGCTCCTAACTGAAACTGGGGAGGAAGAAAACTATGCTGACCTCCTATAGCATTTGCAAACAAAGATTGCAGCGGAAATAAGTGAAAGGTTGGCAGAAGAAATAAAAGAAGAAGAAACCAAGGAAGCAATTTGGTGCCTCCAGCCAGACAAGGCACCAGAGCCGAACGGCTCCCTATTTGTTTTTATAGGGAATATTGTGAAATGATAAAAAAGGACCTCATCAAATACTTCAAATGGATACAAAGGAAAAACAAAATAGGAGGCTACACAAATTCAACACATCTGGCCCTCATTCCAAAGGAGAACCACCCCTCAAATTTTTCCCGTTTTAGGCCAATATCATTATGTAACTCTTCCTACAAAATATTCACAAATGTCCTTGCTTCTAGTCTCAAACCTCTATTGCCTATGTTAATCTCTGAAAATCAAGGTGGCTTTATGGCTAACAGGCAAATCTCAGACTCTATCCTCTTAGTCCAGGAAGCCATTCACTCAAGCCATTCTAGGAATGAAAAGGGCTTCATTTGAAATTGGACTTGGCAAATGCCTTTGACAGGGTAAGACACTCCTTTCTATTTGTTGTTCTTCAAAAAATGGGCTTCTCCTCCTCTTTTATTGATATCACAAGAGCTTGTATCTCTGGGCCTTGGATAGGTCCTCTTATCAATGGCAGACCTGGGCCTTCCTTTCAATCCTCAAGAGGATTATGGCAAGGTTGTCCCTTATCCCCCTACCTTTTCCTCTTAATGGCCGAGTTCTTCAGTTGCGCTCTTGACCATAAGCGACAGACATGCCTCATCACTGGTATTAAATTTGAAGATGGAGTGAAAAACATCAATCACTCTCAATTTGCTGATGATACCCTACTCATTGGAGGGGCGACCGCAATCATAGCTCGAAGATTCAAATCCTTATTAGACAAATTCATGAGATATTCAGGGGGAAAGATTAACCACCTCAAAAGTTGTATTTATGGATGGAACACCTCAGCTCAAATGCTTCAAAGCATTGCCAACATATTTGGTGTACCTTGCAAGTTAAATTGGGATCATTTCAGCTATTTGGGAATGCCAGTGAGTATAGGAAACGCAAGAGTTGATGTTTGGGAATTAACTTTAAATAAAATGAAAAGAAAAGTCCAAAAGTGGGGAACCACTTGGCTTAACCCAGCTGGACGATTGGTGCTCCTCAAATCGGGCCTTTCCTCTCTTCCTCTTTATCAATTCTCCCTTGCCCAAGCTCCAGCTTCATTTCACCACAAAATGGACAGTGTTCTCAGATTATTCCTTTGGCAGGGAGGGAAAAATGAAAGGAGAAAATTTAACTTGGTTGGATGGAAACAAGTCATTCAAAACCAAGAAAAAGGAGTTCTTGGAATTAGATCTCCAACACTCACAAATTTAGCTTTTGGCGGCAAGATAGGCTGGAGGCTTATTGAAGACCAATCAGCTTGGTGGAAAAAAGTTTTGGAGGTCAAATACCTCAGTCACCCAAGACAGCAACTGCTTACAGTTGAAATACCCAACAGAAACTGCACAAGGATTTGGAAACTCTGTAAAAAAGTCATCTCCTTTATGGCTCAAAATGTCTCCAAGGTGCCTAAAGGTGGCAGCAAAATCAACATCGGCACTAATAAAATTATGGGGAATCCGCCAATCAACAGTCTCCCAGGTATGGCTTCAATAATACTCTTCCTTCAAAGCAAAGGAATATGCAATTTAGATCAAATTTCACAATGGGATGCAATAAACCATGCTTGGATGCGATGGAATCTTCCTCCTATCCCTCAACACCTCAAAGAGAATCTTGACAACTTCCGAAAACATCTTCACAGCATTGCTCCCACAATTAAAAATGGCAAGGACGAATTCCGATGGGACCCCATTGGCACCAGCTACTCAACACAAGCAGGCTATAATTATCTATGCAACAAGGATTACCCGAAACGAACATGGATGCATTGGAAAACAATGTGGAAATTAGAAGCCATCCTTAAGGTGAAATTTTTTATGTGGACCCTTTTAAAAGAAAAAACTCACTGCAGAGAATCTTAAAAAAAGAGGTATTGCTGGACCTTCCAGATGCCCTAATTTCCAAGAAGCAGAGGAGTCTATTTAGCACCTCTTCATTTCGTGCCCCTTTTCTTTTTCTTGTTGGAATAACATTAATCCAACCATGTCTCCCTTATGGAATTCTTAGCTATCCATTGTGGAAGTCCTTAACAACTGGAAAAAAAACTACCCTTGGCAATCCATGAAAAACAACATTGCCAAGAGAGTGTGGGATGCCCTCCCATCGGCCCTCTTATGGAGGATTTGGATTGCTAGGAACATCAAGATCTTTAAAGATAAAGAGACCTCAATCAGGCATCTTTGTAACAAGTCTAAAAGCCTTGCGATAGAAACCATCGCATCTAAGAACACAAAAAAAATGACATAACAAGTCTTTGGACTGAGGAAAAAGATTTCATAAGGAGCCTGATAGACAAGATTAGTATCCCTCCAGCAGTGAAAACCTACAGCAACCTGGGCAGTACTCACAGCCACAGCTGGAAAATTCGACTAAAGCAGGATGATTTCAACAATTGGCTCCACACAAGCAACACCCACTCCTTGTTCTTTGATGGCATCTCCAAATCAAATCTGGGAGCGGCCAGAGCAGGGGGCGTTATCTACAATCCCAATGGTGAGCCCTTAGTCACCTTTGAGTGGGGATTAGGGATCCTTTCAAACAACAGAGCAGAGGCTCTGGCACTCTATAAAGGAATACTTCAGCTACATGCTCAGTGAATCCAGAAAGCTATGATCTTCGATGATTCTGCTATCATTATTAATTTAATGACTAGCAAGTGAAAACCCTCCAATATCTTCTTGCAGCAAACCATCAGCAGATGCCAAATCATGATCAATCAAACTCAGGATTTTCAATTCTACCATATCTTTCATACCATCAATCGAGAAGTTGAAAAATGCCCTAGTCAAGCTTGCACACGGTCAAAAGGAAGTATCCTTTGTAACAATGAGGACCTGTTTCAATCTCTTCCATGATTTCCATGACTTGTACAAATTTCTCATATCAAGTGACTCACACTTTTCTCAGGGTGTACCCTGATCAAATCCATAATAATCCCGAGGTTATCTGCCTACGCCGCCGGAAATCCTCTCTCATCTCACTGCAGATTCCTCTGTCTTTTTGAATTCATGCTGCCCTTGTGGAAACCGTGATTTCCCAAGCTCTCTCCACGTGATCCAGTCCTTCACGCCTCACAGCTCGCCTGCTATTTATACTAGGATGCTCCCTCCTTATTCCCGAGCCTCCCTCCCCATCCTCGTTCTCTCCTCTACTCTCACGATTATCTTGGATCACAGTTGTTTCACGCTCTCTTTCACTGCTTTCTCCCCCTTACACAGTCTCTTCCTTGCCCAATCCTGTACTTCTGCTCTTCCCGGGAGTCGACCTATGTTCTCTCCTCATCCACTCAAAATAATTTCTCTCAAGCCGGTGTTGACAAGGATTGCTTCCTCCCTTCTTCATATTCTAATCTCCTATAATCATCCCCCCTTCTTATCAGCTTTAGCATCTGTCATTATTTTTACTGGAATTTCTTATCACCCTGCTCTCGATTCTCTGAGCCCTCTTTTCTCCCTCTTCCCTGCTCTTCTGATCCCTTGTTTAGTTTTCACTGCGTCGTCCATTACGGATTGCTGGAGCATTTTTTCAGTGTTTCTACAGGACAGAGTCGAGGACTTTCACATGGCGTGCAACGAAGACTGTCTTCACTGTCATGACTTGCAGGTAGAACTTGAGCAAATCAGAACGCATCAGTGCCTCTTGGACGAGAAAATTGAGCCCGCTACCAAGATAATCACTGCTAAATATGAAGCCGATCTAAACCTATTCCTTCATCGTATTTCCTCATTGCAGGAGCAATTTAATGCTCTATCAAATACCTGTGCACATATACAAGAATCTATAGACATTTTCAAATACATGATAGAAGAAATCAACGCCCCATGTACCAGTTCCTCTAGCATAAAGATTGTAGAAGTTGATAACCACCCGGAGGACTCCATTGCTCGACAGACCAGTCACATAAGTATAAATTAGATGTTTTGCAAAGTCTGTTGACTTCTTTTTCAGTTTGTCAGAATCTATTCCTGTATCAGTACCCTTCAAGTTGAAAATGAAAGCAATTCAGTTGAATTCTTTAATGTTATCCCGTTGCAAGCTCATCATGTAAGCTCTACTCATATAATGCTAGAGTTTAGCCTCCTTATCTTTTTTAAATACAACCAACAACCAAATTTATAAAAAAAATAAAAAATTAAACTTTTATTGTTTTCTACTTTAATTTAACAATATTTAAACTAAACCATAAAACTAGCTATTATGTATTCCTTATTTAAATTTAAATTTGATTTTATATATCATTAATTTAAAATAAATTAATATAATATGTAAATAAAAAATTACCACATTTCAATGACTACATTGAAACATCAATTTCTTTATGAAAATAAATTTATGTTAACTCATAACATATTACATTACATTGCAGGTAAACTTCCCATCATTCACAAAAAGAAATTACACGAATCCCTCTCAATTATAGTAAACAACACATGAGCCAAATATTTTATTTGTAATTATATTTTAAATATTTTATTTATACCTACTATGTTGAGTAAGAACGTTGGGAACTTGGGTACATTACATTGCAGGTAAACTTCCCATCATTCACAAAAAGAAATTATACGAATCCCTCTCAATTATAGTAAACAACACATGAGCCAAATATTTTATTTATACCTACTATGTTGAGTAAGAATGTTGGGAACTTGGGTAGAGTTTTCAGAATGGTTAGAAGTTTCTCTAAAATTTATAAGAAATGATTGGTAATATTATATA